>JAODAL010077805.1:0-13138 GCA_025379985.1 Phyllomedusa bahiana
TAATCCCACAACCCCCCTTAAATAACCCCAACACCCCCTATATAATCCCACACACCCCTTTATACCCCACACAATGAGCACACATATATACAGTACATACACATATACAAAGACATAAAACACACAGACACATGCACACATACCTTCAGTACAGTTCACAGTGAGGCGACTCACTCACTGGAGAGCTCCAGGACGGGCAGGAGATGGACCCAGGAGCCGAGAAAAAAAAAACACAGCAGGGGGCGGAGCCTCTCCCTGCCGGACAGTGGCTGCTGCACTTCCTGACACTTGTGTGTGAGCAGACGCCCCCTCCTCCCTCCTGAGCTCCCGTCACCTCCTGCAGTCGCCCTGCCTCCCTCCCTGCCTGCACTTAGTAACCATCCTGAGCTGTGTGTGCATTCTGAGGATGCACACACAGCTCAATAGACCGTCAGCGCTCTGAGATTCGGGGCACAGGCTGTCTTGTCCGGGGCTTGTGCCCCGAACAAAACTACCTAGCAACGCCCCTGCCAATCAACTATAAGGTGTCGTTTTCAGTACATTGTATCCATGTTTACTACATGATTCATACATATATTGACATATTGAATTGTTTATCACCAAGCAATCATTGATTGTTGATTAGTAACATTATGTACAACCTTTGCATGCTGTGATGATTACACGTTTAAAGTTAAGTTTTATGCATAAAAAAGCATACACAGTAAGAATTAACTTGCAATCTATTCTGGGCAACAGTTGGAATATATGGCATTTATTTGTGCCTAATTAGCAAATGTGGTGAGGTGAATAACTCAGGCAGATACAATCTTTACAAATGAACACAAGCAGGCATTTACTCCAAGGCACTGGAGTACATTATTCTATGTACTGGTGCACAATCGTGATACTCACAGAGAGGCACAGTTCTTAGCTGGTTCTAATATACCACAAACCATCAACAAGGTCATCAGCAGCACATAGTTTGCAATCACTCTAGCGACTAAGGCTGTGAAGTGACCTTGATGAAAAAGGGTTGCAAACATGGAAAAAGACAGCAGGATTGCCAATTGGAGCACTCTATAAAAGGGGTATTGTTGGACATTTATGGCATAATAATGGCATATCGTTAAGATATGCCATAAATGTCTTATAGGTTAGTGTCTGAAATGAGGGAACCTCACATATCTTGAAAACCAAAAGAGGTGGGATCTGCACCTATCAGACATTTCTAACATATCCTATTATTAAATAGCAGATGAGAGGGAAATACTCCTGTAACTTGAAGCTGCCCAAAGAATATTAAAGAAAATGGTTAGTTTGTCAACATTTGTGTAGGTGTGGAGACGTGTATATATAGCTGTTACTAAGTGGTGTGCATAGATTTAGACAACTAGATATTAAAGGGCTTAGCTTTGGCAATCTGTTTAGTAAAATTAAGTGTACATTGTACTGCCCTATATAGTTATAAATTGTAAGACCTACTTAACAAGTTTCACATTCACATTAGTGCATTGTGTGCCCCTGTTTAGAGATGGGCGAATTTCTCCAAAATTTGGTTTGACGCAGAATTTTCCGACAAAATTAGTTTCGGTCCAAATTACTTCGGCAAGAATCGCGTTAAAAAACAGCTATTTCCTGGCTGCAGAGAGCCTGTAGGGTGCAGTAGAATGTTGTGCCATGCTTAAATATGCAGAGGGATCTTGGTTTGGTCTTCATACAAGCTGTGTTTTTGTATGACACGCACAATGACTGCCGGCTATAGAACGCTTCAATCTAAAATTCCCTGGGCATTTTACGGGGGCAAAACTGGCTAAAAAACTGAAGCAAAAAAGCACCCTGAAAAAGCAGGGCAGCGCCGTGGAAAAAAAAAAAGTGAGGGCTAAGATCCTACCATAGCGTCAAAGAAACAGTATTGGGTTACTGGCCCGCCACAGATCGCAGCAAGTGGGGGGAAACGTCCAGCAGGGTCACTCCATGGGGGCCAGAGCTTTAAACCGTCACAAATTTTACAGAATTTTGTTCTTTTAAAAACGCTGATACTGTGGGGCCCCCCCCAATAAGGGGAGGGTGGGGGGCAGTTGCGTTGACGTCTCGATCATTTCCCCTTCCCTTTCATCCGTCAGTGTCCGCTTTCAATGGGTCAATATCCTCAGTATTGCAAAGGGGCCAAAAAAAAAAAACAGGAGTTGATCCAAAACAGAGATGACCAGAAAATGGGTATTTGCCTGCCCCTTCTTTTCTGTACCACTCCCTTTTGGTAGACAATCCTGATCCTTCCCATTTCCTTCGAGGGGTAAAAAAGAAGGGGAAAACTAAACGAGGGGCAAAGAATAGATGCGAGGGGGGAAAAAAGCATTGGGAAAAAAAAGGGGGTTTTTCCGTGAGACAGTGGTCACTTGGCACAGCGACTACCCACAGAGTGCAAAATGACAAATTCGGAGGGGGCAGCAACATCGGGAGCCCAAAAAGTGGCACAATTGCCCCTACAAAAAAAGCGGAGCCCCGTCCCGCACGCCCGGGTTCAGGGCCCCGCTCACCTGCCCGCCCCGCCGGCTTATTTTAACCCGGGCCGGCTCCGCTCAGCCTGTTATTTCTCCCAGCACGTACTCCCCCCAGGTCGCGCGCGGGCCGGCATTTGATATTAAAGGGGCAGTCCCCGGGAAATTGGTCTTTGCCGGACTGCCCTTTTAAAAATCCGGCCTTTTCCCGGGCGGCCCTGCGGACCCTTGGTGTTTTTCCCCTTTTGGAAAAGCCTTCCTAGTATTGTTATTTCCTTTTAAACTTTTTACCGTACCCCGAGTTTAACTTTTTCCCCAAACCCACGCCCCTTGCCACCAGCCCTGACCTTCTCCTGTCTACGTTTACGAACCAAGCCGCCGTCCTACCCCTACCTGTCCCCGACTACGAGCCTCCCTGTCGTTCCATACCTCGCCCCTTTGCCGCCACCAAGGCAAGCCCCCCAGTGGAAGTGACCTGCAGCCCTCCCGCCCCACAGAAAAACCACCCCGCTTTGCGGGGGGCTCTGGTGAATACGGGGACCTACTTAGATTCCCACCCCTTTGGGGCTTACCCATCCCCCTGCAGTGGTCCCGGGACCACCTCCAACCGTTACAAAAGGGATCCGGCCATGGACCCCGCTAAGGTGCCCTTGCCAAGTTTTCAACTCCCCCACCGCTGGTAAAGCAATCGCAACAGATCGGCAGAAAGCGCACGCTCGAGAAAACTCTCCCCAGGTGCACAACCCTGCCATCTCCAGGGGTTTTGCCCGCCTCAACGGTTTCTGGGGCTCTGAGGAGTCCCAAAGTTTTCGGCTGTCGCCCCCAAAACAAAATTTTCACGGAGAAACGAAACTGCAGGGGGTTCATCCCCCCAATCTTTTTGCACGGGAGTGAGGGCAGATCATTCCTGTCCAACGGCGAAAGTGGCTTTCGTGTCAGCCGCTCTCCGGAAAGGGGCCCGGCATGGGGACCCTCTGGGGGACGGGAACATCGGTGGATCTTCACCCCTTCCTCATGAGTTCCGCAATGTTTCCGGGAACCACTCTCACCTCCCAGACAGCCCTCCTCAACCCGCCGGGGGGAGTTCTGTGGGGCCCTACTGGTGAAATTTCCGCACCCGGCCTCTGAACTTCAGGAACGAGGCCGCTCTGTGCGCCACCCTTCAAGAAAGGGCTCTCAACCAAGTTAAAAGAATTTGGGCCCGCTGAGCCTCCCGTTTTCCCTCAGTGACCTGTCCGGGTTAGCACCCCACGAAAACGTTTCATTGAACGGGGGGGGAACTTCGCAAAGCGTCAGCAGCCCAACCTCCCCCGGTTTCCAAGCCGGCCCCTTTGCAACCGGGTTCCAGAGGCCCCTGTCCACCCGCCAACCCCACTGGGGGAGCCCAGCAGATTGATCGGGCTCGTCTCTTGACAAGAGTTGGCCCACAAACGGAAAAGGAACTTGTCCCTCTACTGTGGCAGCCCCAAACATTTTCCGAGGAATTTTCCCCGGCGCCCCAACCTGCGGAAACTCCCGCACCTAGGATCTGTGGGGAGAATTTCCAGGGCAAACTCCCCTTCCCCCGTCTTTGAGCCCGAGAGGGCTCCAGAGACGGTACCTCATCCCCCGGTTCCGGGTTTCCATTCGGGGGTCACCGGGGAAACCAGTTCTGTGAAGCAGTATCGGCTTCGGGGCCCGCTTGGAAAAACCCTCGCATCTATCCGTCAGCGGGGAGTGCTTACGACAGCATCCAGTTTGTCACGAAGCCACTGTCCCCCACTGGGGGCCCGCATAAGGGAAAATCGCCTTATGTTTGCCTCCTCCTCATCAGTGGTCCTCCTCGGGCTCCCATGGCTGCGGCTCCACTCCCTACCGGGCTGGCATTGGAGAGGGGACTCGTTGGGGGTCCCAACTTTTGGGGGCGTTTTTTTCGTGGCACCTCCCGGGGCTTTCCCCCTCTTTGCCAATTTTCGAGCCCTTGCCCCCGGGGGGGCCCCCGAATATCGGGAGTATGCCGATGTTTCTCCCCAAGAAAACCGGAGTCTTCCGCATCGTCTTATTGCCGGGACCACCCCCCGGGGGAGAGTTAACCCCCTCTCGTTCCTGAACCCAACCATGCTGAGAAAATCCCCGAAATCTCAGGAAAGGGTTCATCGGAAATCCTCGTCTCCCGTGGGTGCGGGGTTCTTTTTGGGAAAGAAGAAGGACGGCCCTTTCGGCCCTCTAGACTACCGGGTCTGAACAAAATACGGTTGAAAAACCGTTACCCATTCCGTTGACACGAATTTTGAACGCCTGCAGGGGGCAAAGAAACTTTTTCCAAGTTGGATTTTAGAGGGGGGCCCACAATTGGTCCGAATCCGCAAGGGCGTGAAGGAAGACCCCTTCACACCAGGGATGGGCACTTTGATACCGGGGATGCCCTTCACTGTTTTAATCACCTGCCGTCTTTCAAGCTCGTGAATAGTCTTCAAGACCTCCTCTAACCCCGGGTGGTGGGTTACCTTGTGACTCCGTGTCTCTCCCACCCTCGAGACCCACCACATCATTTTTGGGAGGGTTGAAATCTCCGGGAGAAACCTCTGTTGCCAAGTAGGAAAATGCCTCTTCCAAAACTAGCCCCCCGTTCCCCGGGTTTCTTTATTTCTGACCAAGGCCCATGGGTGGATCCCGCAAAACTGTACCTTTTGCAGTGGCCACGCCCAGTCGGGCGCGGGGTATACGCGTTTCTTGGGGTTCTTAACTACTACCGCCAATTCATCCCTCATTTCTACGCTGGTGGCTCCGATAGTGGGCCCTTACCAAAAAACAAGCCCAAACAAAGCAGCTGGCCCGACGAGGCCGAAGAACCCTTTTTTTGGAGTAGCCGCCTTCTCTACAGCATCTACCTGGAAGTGGTGCCCTCTGGGGACCGGGGCATTTTTTTCGCAAAAAAAGGCCGACGGGTTATACTGTAACGTGCGGCTCTTTTCCCAAAACGTTCTCGTCGGCCCAGAGGGAAATTTCATGATTGGCAAAAAGGAGCTACGGCCATAAAATGGCCCTGAGGGTGGCGTTATCCTGAGGGTCCCTTTCCCCACCGTATCTACTCGGACCAAAAAACCTCCAAAAATCTTCAACGGCTCAGCGACTTAAACCCACCCAGGGAGTGGGCCCCTTTCTTCTCCCGGTTTCGATTTCCAATCCCCTTTAGGCCTGTAAAAAGAATTTTAAGCTGACCCCCTCCCGTGCCCCTGACGGTGGGGGAAATACAATCCAACAAATAATTCCGCTAGAAAATCTTATCTCGGCAGTTCCAATGGACCTCCGGAAGGTTCCACCTGAAAGGTTTTTTGCGCCCCGCTCTCCGCAGACGTATTTAAAAAAGGGAAATTGCCTTTGTGGGCCGGGATCCCGGCGCCCAAAAACCCTTTCCCCCTGTAAACCCCGGTTTTTTATTTGGCCGAACTTAAAAAGGATGTTTAAGGGGTTCGTTTCGCTTTTGACTTTCCCGTGCCCCAAAAGACGCCACGCCACAACCGGGAGGGGCCCATACAGTCCTACCCATCCCAATCAACTTTGGACCAACATTTCCAGGACTTTTATAACTGATCTTCCTCCTCGTCGACAACACCATCATTTTGGGGGATCACTGATCGTTTTCCAGATGGGGCATTTCGTCCCCCTTTGCCAGGCCTGCCGCTGCCTCCCGTCTGGGGAGCTATTTTCCTTCATTGTTCTGTCTAATGGACTTTTCCCCCCACAAACGCTCGGGCCGGGGAGTTCAGTTTTTTTTCAGGTTCTGGCGGTCCCGTGTAACCAACTTAGGTGAACTCGCTTCTCTTGCCCACACCCACAACAAACGCCAGGTGGAGAAGGGGGCAACCAAGTCTTGGGATGTTACCTTGCCATTTTGCTCGGCCGGCAAGATGAATTTGGGCCAACTTTCTGCCCGGCGGGTTCTCTTATAACTCCCTGGGTCGATCCCCCGGGTCTCCCCCTTTCCCTTGTGTATGGGCCCCTCCCCGCCCTCCTCCCCGCGGCAACTCCACCCAGGTCCCCGGCGGCCACTGGTTTCAAGACTGAAGGCCATCGGTCCCAGCCCCTCCTCTTGCCCGCGCTTCTGAGGCATGAAGACCAACGGAAAAAGAAGAATTTCCTTCTCCGGTTTTCCCCCCCCAGGTGACAAAGTCTGGCTCTCGGGTAAAATGGTCCGCCTTAAGGCCTTTTCCCCCCAAATGGGAACCCCATTTCCTGGGACCCCTTTGAGGTCATCAGCCCCAACCCCCGGGTCCTCAAACCCGCTCCCCCCTACTTTGAGAATTCCCAAATCGTTCATGTCTCCTTTTGAAACCCCCGGGCCCAATCGCTTTTTTCCCCAAAAGGTGTTCGTCCTCCGTCAGTGCTGATGCGCCCCAATTCTTAGGTCAAAGAGATTCTGGGCATGAGGGGAACTTAAGGGAAAAAAATACTTTTTAGGGACGGAAGGGGGTTGGTCCCGAAGAAGGTCCCGGGGCCGGGGGAATATCTTGAACCGCAGCCTCATCCAGAGATTCCTCCCAAACAAAATAAGAGAGGGGGCCCAGAGGCTGGCCACCTTTTTCGGCGGGCTTTGATTCCACTCCCTGGTGGGGCTTAGCCATCGCCTGCATGGCCATGGACCACTCCAGACCGTACACAATGAAAAACCCGGTGGAGATACGCATCAACAGTCACATGAGTCAACAGTGGGACAATGACAAGTGTGGGGGGGGCACCAAAAAGGAAATAGGCAAGAGTGGCACAATGACAGGTTGGGGTCACGGGAGCAGCCACAGCCGTATAGGTCGACTTTGGCACAATGACTTCTAAATTGGCAAAAACAGGAGTAGGGGACGAGTGCACAAACAGATTGGGGGGGTCAGGCAGAGCAACAGCAGCAGCATGAGGTCAGACATGGGGACAATGACACGTGGGGGAGGTAGGAGCAGCCACAGCTAGCATGTGGTCAGACATGGCACAATGCCCTTTGGGGGGCAAAAACGGGGAGTGGCCAAAGAGTGACACAAGACAGAGTGGGGAGGTACGGCAGTCCCCACCAGCATATGAGGTCAGACAGGGGCACAATGACTTCGGGGTTTGGGAAAAAAAAACGGGAGTAGGCTACAGAGTGGCAAAATGAAAGGTTGGAGGTCACGGGAGGAGCAACAGCCGCATGAGGTCAGACAGTGGCACAATGACACAGTGTGGGGGTCGACATAAAACAGCGCAGAAAGCTGAGGTCAGCAGGGCAAAATGACAGACAGATTTTGGGAATCACGGCAGCACCCCACAGCAGCAGCATGAGGTCAGAGTGGCAAAAATGACATTCTGGAGGTGGCAAAAACAGTAGTAGGCCCAGAGTGGCAAAATGCAGAGTGTGGAGGCATGGCAGGAGCAACAGCACGCGCGAGCATGAGGAAACAGGGGCCAATGAAAAAATTTCTGGAGGGGGAAAAAAAACAGGAGTAGGCCAAGAGTGGCCAATGCAGGGTGGAGGTGAGGGGGAAAACACTTGAGGCAGATGTGGAAAAGAACAGTGTGGAGGCAAGAAAACGAAAACAGCGCAGCAGCATGAGGTCATAGAGTGGACAATAAAGAGTGTGGGGTGGGGGCAATACCAGCCCCCTGGTAAAGTGGGGGGGCAGATGGAAAACCCGGGGAAGAGATAGTGGAATCAGGCGGGGGGTGGAATCAAAATAGTGGTAGGCGGTAGTTTAAACGGATTCTTTTCTCAAATTTTGGGGGGGGGCATAATGGCGATGAATCTCCCCCCCGAGGCATTGGTGTGGGGGAATCCTGGCCACCCAGCATGTTTCATCTTGAAAAAGGTAGTCGTTTCACTTTCCCCATGGAAAAGCGGGTTTCCTTGGGTAATGAGGCCCCCCCCGAAATAAAAACCCCCGCTCGATACCACTCTACGGGCCCGGCAGGACAGCTTCTCCATGCAAATCGACAATGCAGCCCACATCCAGTTTGGTTTCCCAATTTGTTTGGGATCTTCAAAATGGGGGGCAGAGTGCTGCCCAAAGTGGGCCCACCACCTGTTTTCCAGGGTCTGCTCCGGGGTTCTGGCGCTGTGTGTGTGCGGCGAGTGCCCTTTCACTGGGTGGGTAAAGGGAAGTGCTCTCAGCGACCCGACTTAGGTTTGCGTGATGGGCTGGTCTGCCCCTACCCCCAACTTCCCCACACCCGGGGCATTGGTACGTGAGTGTGAGAAACCCCCCCCGGTCAGACCTGTCAGGGTGGACGATGCCCCCAATAGGAGGGGCCCCAATGACTACGGGGATTTTCTATAGTGTTGGTTTGCCCTCCCTCCAGGCTGGGAAAAAGGCCCCCATTTTGGACCGGTCCCAAGGGGCCAATTTTTTGAGACCCGAAGTATCCCATCTCCCGGATGGGACTATTCGGTGTCACTGCAGGAAATAGCAGGGGGTCATTGCACAAGGACTTGGGGACCCCCTTGCCCCCATCCCCACTGTTATGCCACTGTGCTTGTGGGTCATCGCCTTCTTTTCACCTCCTTTTCCTCCTCCAGCTGCCCCGCTCCCCCGCCCCTTTCACGGGTGGAAAAACCACTCTTTTCACCAGAAAATGCTTGTTGCCCAATGTCCACCCCCTCTCCTCCCCCAGTTCAGCCCCCCCCCGGACTCATGTGGCTCGGTTGTGCCCCATTTCCCCAGTCCTCCCCGACAGATTTTTGGCATCTTTTCCGGACATAAAGCGGGGAAAGGGACGTTTTTAAACCCCGTATTTGGCGACTAAAATAACATTCCCTCCTCAAATGGCCCCAGCAAAGGCAGGTGTCACGAGTTTTTGCCACTGGCTGACACAAAGTTACAGGGGGGGTTTCCCCCCTGGCTACCTGGATCATAAAAAAAATCTTTTATTGGCCTTTCTCTGTTCATACAGTCGGCCCCAAAGTGCAGGCGGGAAATTCCCAAGGGGGTGGAAACATGCATATCGGTGTGGGGGGGGGAGGGTTCTCCCCTTGCAACCGAGAAGGGTGGCCCTGGTTTTGTAAAAAATTATAAATTGCATGCACATTTCCGGGGTTAATTTTCAGAAGTTCAAAAGATCGGGGGGGGAAGACTTCGGGGAACCTTTTCACAACCAGTTTAAAACAATGCCCATGCATGGTGCATGGCCCCATCCCCTCGGCAGGGGGGGACACCATGCCCTTCCATTGTCCGTCCCCATGGTTCCGTTTGCAGTTGGCAGGGAGAAAGCCAACATCGATTTTTTGCTGCATGATGCGGACAGTTACCCCCCTTTGGTGATTCGTTCACGAGGCAACCCAGGTGTAGAACTGCGTGCCACCGATTCCCCAAAACCATTGGGGTAAGATGGAGCGTACTGGGGAGGCTGAGGGTGGTGGGGTGGAAGAGGAGGGGACATTGGGCAGGAGTAGCATTTTGACAATGGAGGAGAAAGGGGTTCCTGTCCAAGTTGTTGGTGGGCCTGGGAAAGCACTTCCCCCGTGGGTGAAAGGACATGTATGGGCCCCGACCGTGTTACAGCCACTCGGGGTGCATGACTTGGAACAAAACAATAAACTCAAGGATGGCCCACCCTTTTGTTTTACAATTTTGAAGGGTGGTACTTTCCTTTTTGGAAAAGAAAATTCGGTTGGAAAATCCCACCCCCGGGTCGGCACGACCTTAAATTTTGAACGTGAAGTCACCTTTTTGGAAAAGGGTGGACTGCAGTTTCCAAAATTGGAAGGAGAGGTCAGCTTCTGCACTTAGGTGGTTGGACGCATATGTTGTCTTTTGCAATCGCCTCGTGAAAGACTGCTGGTGCCAGAGTATCGAGGAGCAGGAGGTCTGGACCCCGGGGGGGTGATGGCAAAGGAAAGCTCCCCTTTTGCAGAGGGGGTAGAGCCTTGGTGGGGTGCTTTTGGGATGCGTGCCCCTGGGGGTTTTCGTGCCCGGGGCGGTTGGACCACACATCTAGCACGTTTCCCCAGGCCACCGGTTTTGGCTGCATGTGTTTAGCTGGGGCCGTGGTGCCAAAGTTAGCTCCCTGGCCACACTTCATTTCTGCCACAGATTCTACATATACCCCTATTTGCTCCCCCAGGTCTTAGAAAGAACTGCCCACAGCCGAGTAGCGATTTAGGGTACTACCCCCCCCTCCCCCCCGCTGAGCCCCCGTGCCGCTACTTTCTTGGACCTACGAAACGGGTTTTCTACCCCGGGGCTTGGCTCCCCACCCCCGGGCTGCTCCCTTCTGATCACGCCACACTACCCCCTTTTGGCTGCGCCATGCTGAGGGCAAGCTGAACCCCCTTTTCTATGATGATTAAAAACCCCTTTCTTCCCCGGCTCCAGGTGCGGTCGGGGTAATTTCATCGATTAATTTTTTTTCTTCACTGCTTTTCCCCTCACGGTTTGGTTGCAGAGGCTGACCTCACAAATTGACCTCCCTGCCACTTCCAACTATACTTTGCTGCATACTGAAGAAGCAGGGGATTTGGCCCCATTTCTTCGCTGCCAAGTAGCTGCTGATGTCCCCTCAGATTGTTCATCCCGGTAAGTGGCGCTGAGCCCGACCACAAGTAATCTCTGCTGAGGGAACCGGGGGTGGGAAAAGGGGGGGTTGAGGAAGGTGGGGCCCCTGACCCCCCTCCCCGGGCAGCCAACTAAGGGGGTGTTGACGTTCCCACCCACTCTTGGCGGGGTTGACAGATGTCACTGGGGGAAGTGTATGACCCAGTCAAAACCCAACAAGAAATTTGGGTTGCTGGTCAACACACGGCCGTAATGACACCGCGTTCTGGCCTCACGGTGACCCCCCTGGACGTCCCCTTACTGTGCTGCGACCCCGAGCCTGTCCGGAATTTTTGGCCCGCCACCGCATGTGAAACCCCTGCCACCTTCTGTTGAAATTTTGTTCAAAAATGTACAGACTCTGTTTAATGAAGAATCGGTTTATGATAAATAACCCCCCCTGTATTGACTCCAAAGAACCACTAACAGGCTTGGGTAACCCCTTTGGGTATAAACCTTGCAAAAGAAAAGGGGCAAAAAAATTTAATCTTTTTTGGTGTTAAAAACGTGATTTTATGACTACAACAGAAAAAAAGTTTTTAAATTTAACTTTTGGGTCTAAATTGAAAAAAAAAATGAGCTCCCAAAAAAAACAGCTATGTGGCGTGTTAAAACGAGGTATTTTACTGGACAAAAACACAGAAAAAAAGCTTAATTAACCTTGGATAAAATTGCGCAAAAGAAATGATGCCAAAAATAACGCTATGTAAAGGTTTTAAACGCCCTGTATTTTTACGACTACAACAGAGAAAAAGCTTTAAATTTCCCTTTTTCTAATTTGTGAAAAGAAAGGCTGCCAAAAAAAACAGTATGTGGGTGTTAAAACAACGTGTTTTTACTGACTACAAAGCAGAAAAAAACCTTTTTTAACCCCTTTGGATATTAAAAAGCTACGGGAAAATTTTTTCTTTTGGGTTGAAAAACACAGTTTCTTTTATGACTCAACACGAAAAAACGCTTTAATTTAAACCCCTTTGGGAATAAATTACGCAAAAGAAATGTCTGCCAAAAAAAAAAAAGCTTTGGATGTTAAAAGGAGTGTATTTTACTGATACACCAGAAAAAACCCCCAATTAACCTTCGGATATGAAATTTTGGCTATGAAAAATTTTTTCTTTGGCGTTTTAAAAAAAAAACCCTTTTTTTACTGACAAAATAGCACAAACACGCTTAAATACCCCGGAAAAAATTGGCAAAAAAAATGAGCAGCCAAAAATTAACTGGAAGGGATTTTTTAAAAGCTATTTCTTTTAGAATACAAGAGCAAAAAAAAGGCTTTGATAAATTTTTGGTATTCAAAGTGTCCGAAAGAGCAGATGCATTAAAAGAAAAGCATGAATTGGGCCACTGGGTCAAATTCCCAATACCCCCCAAAAACAAAATTTGAACGTAAGAGAAGCATCCTTTAGAAAAGTTTGACACCCCCCAAAAAATGTGTATAAAAGTTTTTTTTGTGTGAGTTCAGTATGGGGCTGCAGCAGCACAACAAAGGCACAACGAGAGCAGTGTGAGGGCGAGATGGCGTCCGGGCATATTGTGCGGTGACTCAAGAATCCCCCGGTCCGATTGGGTTCATCTCTTCCCCGTATTTTGGTTACTCCTTTCTTCCTCCAAATTTTTGTCCTTTTAACCCATGTATTGCGCCATTTATCAATTAAAAAAAAATTCTTCCGCGAATAACCCCCCAAACTTTGACTTTGTTCAGAATGAAGTTTTCCCCGAAATTCTAAACGAATTGCATTCGTTAGAATCGATTCGCCCATCTCTACCCCGGTTATTAGCCCAATGGTCCGGTTATTTTGGGCATTATTTGACAATACTGTTTACTTGTGGGATTTAGCAATCAATGCAGTTAAGTTGAGTTTTTTAATTTTATTTTTTTCTCCGCCCTTTCCCAAGATGCGTTTTTAACATTGTATTTTTTTTACCTTTTTATTTACTATATTCTTTTTTTTGAGGGAACCAATAAAATGTTTGTAGGGTGAAAAGGAAAAAAAATATTTATTAAAATTTTTATGGAAGGATGGACAAAAAAAAAAAACCAAAAACGCAAAATTTGGCATTAAAGGGGTTGTTACTATAGGGTTTTTTTTTTTTTTGCAAAAAAAAAAATCACTTTGCAATATA
>JAODAL010077806.1:0-13138 GCA_025379985.1 Phyllomedusa bahiana
TCCAAACACCAAAATTGTGGTTGCTTTGGTCATTTAATATCCCTAAAAAATGGAATTAAAAGTGATCAAAAAGTTCCATGTATACCAGAATGGTACCAATAAAAACTACACTTCAGCCGACACTTTTTGCTGCAATTTTTTTTTTTTTTACTATTTTCCCCCCTCTAAAATCTAAAATGGTCTGGTGCATTTTATAGTCCAAAAATATATTAGTAAGAAATTTTGCCCCATACAATCCTTGTTTTTATGTGAAAAATATTGAAAAGTTTCCATTTTCAAACTTCAAAAATCGCTGCTTGTACGAAAGATAGTTATTCAACTCAAAATAGTTAATAACTAGCATCTACCATATGTCTACTGTAGGTTGGCATCATTTTTAAAATGTAATTTTATTTTTTTTAACACGCTAGGGGGCTTAGAATTTTAGTAGTAATTTGTCATATTTTCAAAAAAATTTGCAACATACATTTTGTTAGGGACCAGTCCAGTTCTGATATGGCCTGTATGTTAGTTACCCCCATAAATGACTTCATCTAAGAAACTACACCCTTTAAAATATTTAAAACAGTGTTTAGGAAGTTTGTTAACCCATTAGACATTTCACAAAAATTAAAGGAAAGTGGAGGTGAAATTTCAAAATGTCACTTTTTTCAGATTTTCAATTTGTAGCCATTATTCACTGGAACATGCTAGATGTGACCAGGAAAAGGCATTCATTCTCAACATTGATTCTCCCAATTCTGCCGTTTTCAGAGATATCCCATATGTGGCCCTAGAGCGCTATTTGGCTCCCCCACAAGCCTCAGAGCAGGAGGAGAACCTACCGGACTCTGGGGTCTCAGGTTTGCGGACATCCTCAGGAGCTAAAACTTAATAAACACCCCCAAACAGATCCCATATTGGAAACTACATCCCTTAAGGTATATATCCAGGGGTAAAGTGACTATATCAAGCCCACAGATGTTGCACAATTTTTTTTACCATTAGGCTGTGAAAATGAAAAAATGTTTTGCCAACAATCTGCAATTTTTAATTTTTACAAAGAATCCTGGAAAAATTTTGTTATGCAATTTCTTCCAAGTTTGCCAATACCCTATATGTGGGTTTAAACTGCTGTTTGGGCACATGGCAGTGCGTACAAGGGAGGGAGTGCTATTTGGCTTTTGGAAGGCAGAGTTTGATGGGTGCCATTTTGCATTTGCAAAGCCCCTAAAATATCAGAACAGGAGAAACCTACCAGAAGTCACCCCATGTTGGATTTAACACCCCTCATGGATCTCATCTAGGGTTGTATTGTGCAATTTGGGTGCACAGGTGTTCCATAGCTTTTTAACATTGGGCCATGAAAATAGGGTGGGGCAGTTCCGCCATTGTTTTTTGGGCTTCAGTTTAATGACAGGATAACTTTACTATGTGGGTCGGTACAATTGCAATGATATAGATTTTATATAGTATTTTTATGTTTTATTACTTTTGCGCAATAGAAATGCGTTTATATGCTTTTGTATGTCTTCATAGTCTCATGGCCATAACTTTTTGATTTTTCTGTATATGGAGCTGATTATGGGCTTGTTTTTTGCAAAATGAGTTGACGTTCTTATTGGTACCATTATGGGGTTCATATGACACATTGATTACTTTTTATTAAGGTTTTTGTGAGGCATTTTGAACAAAATACAGCTATCCTGGTGGTTTTTTATTTTTATTTTTTACAGCAGTCATCATGCGGTATAAATGACATGCTAGTTTTACTCATCAGTTCAACAGCAATAACCAATTTGTATTTTTTTATGTTTTACTGCTTTTACACAATAAAAACACTTTTATTTAAAAAGAAAAACACGTTTTTGCATCACCTTAGTCTGAGAGCCATAACTTTTTTACTTTTCAGTGTACAGAGCTATGTAGGGGCTTGTTTTTTGAGGGATGAGTCGGCGTTTTAATTGGTATCATCTTTGCATTTATATGAGTTTTCGATCGGATTTAAATCCGTTTTTTGGAAGTCAAGGTGAAGAAAATACTGCAGTCCTAGTATTGTTTTTATTTTTTATTTTTAACAGCGCTCACTGTGCAGTATACATGTTAAGTTAGTTTTACTCTGTAGGTGGATACGATTACGGCGATATCCAATTAGTATAGTTTTTTTATGTTGAAGCGCTTTAAAAAGTGTTTTTATTGTGTAAAATAATATTTCTGCATCGCTATCTTCTGATAGCCATAACTTTTTTATTTTTCTATATACAGAGCTGTTTAAGGGATCTTTTTTTGCGAGATGAACTATATTGAACATATTAATTGGCACCACTTTGGCATTTATATGAGTTTATATGAGTTTTTGATAGCTTTTTATTCCATTTTATGTGCTGTGGGATGAACAAAAATCTCTTCACTGTGTGGGTTACTTAACATTACAGATTTATTACAGAGTCGTTATGCACGCGATGAAACCAAATATGCGTACTATATTTATTTTTTATCTTTTTTGGGATGATTTCCATTTGTAAGGGGAAAAAGGGCGGTGTACATGTTTTTATTTTATTTTTCATGGTTGTGTTTTACTTTCTTTTATTTTTTCACATTTTTTTTTTTTACTTTTCCCCATAGAGGACTTGTGTCAGTGATACAATTGAGAGTATTATAACTGTAATATACAGCTGGTCCCATGTCGTAATCGTGTGGGCCCCGCTTGAGAGTCAGCATGATTTCCAAGATGTACCGGTACCTCCATTTGCGGGAAGTCACTTCCCGCTAGGATGTACCAGTACGTCCAATTTCGGGAAGGGGTTAATGTTGTATCTGTTACCGCTGAACCTGCATTGCTGCCAATAAAACTATGGAAGGATCCATATTTGGACTGAGAACCCTGTCTGTATCTCTCTGAAAAATGAATTGTGCTCTGACCCGGAGCTGTAATCGCCCACATTTGTCAAACAAGGCTATGATCACTTTACACAATGCCAAGCATCAACCTGAATGGAACGTGACTTGACCAATGGAGGCTAGTGTCTGAAATGATAATTCATTTTTCACTACCTAGGAGTGTGATGGACTAATATAAATTTGACCTGTGTCTGGAGAATGCTACCTACTAGTGTGCATAATGCCTACTGATGGAGGAAGGATAATGGTATGAAGCAGTCTCCTAAGGTGTGGACTTGACATCATATTTTCATTGAAAAGCAGCATTATTGCTACAGCATTTAAAGGCAAGTCTATACCTATGTCTATTACGACATGGTTTGATAAGCTTGATGTGGAGAACTTTAACTTGCAAATACAGAGGTCTCACCTCAAAACCATCAAACTCAACCTTTAGAGTAAGTTACAATGCCTATTGCTCATAGACCATCTTATCTAACATCAGTACCTGGCCTCACACATGCTTCAATATCTTGTGCAAATCCTCCTTAGAAAAGTGGAGGATGTTAGGATACGTCCACACACCGAGTAAAGTTTACTCATCGAATTATGCTGTTAAAAACCAGATAATGCATTTTTCAAAGGGTATTTCACATGGCCCTGTATGTGGATTTGGATCATTTTTTTTCACTCATGATTGAAAGTCAGAAAAGAGCCCCATTTATTCCTATATGGATTTGGATGCGAATCCGCATTAAAAACCACATACAAATGTTTTGGGGAATTTTACACAAGGTTCTTAGTCAGGATGCATAGAAACCTTGTGTAAAATGCATAAATAGTTTATTTCCTCGCTGAATGAAGATATTCTAAGTTTTTATCGCAAAAAACTGACCACTGAAAATATGCGTTTTATGACCTACAACACAAATTTTATCTTGAGGTCAATGGGAATGGTTTACTTTCAGTTTCTGAGTGGTTTCTGTCTTGAAATACTCGTCATGTAGACAGATCCTAATAGCCACAAAAGGGGATCCAGCTCTTTATTTGGATCCATGATCTTGAAATCTCCAACAATCACATATACAGTGTCTCACAGTACACTCCTCACATTTTTGTAAATATTTTATTATATCTTTTTATGGGACAACACTGAAGATATGATACTTCGATACTATGTAATGTACAGCTTGTATAACAGTGTAAATTTAATGTGCCTTCAACAAAACTCAACACTCAGCCATTAATATTTAAATCGCTAGCAACAAAAGTGAGTATAACTCAAATTAGATCCAATTTGTCATTTTCCCTCAACGGTGTCATGTGACTCAATAGGGTTACAAGTTCAAAGGTGTAAATGGAGAGCAGGAGTGTTAAATTTGGTGTTACTACTCTCACACGCTTTCATACTGGTGACTGGAAGTTCAACATGGTACTTTATGGCAAAGAAATATCTGAGGATCTAACAAAAAAAGAATTGTTGCTGTACATAAAGATGGCATAGGCTCTACACTTTCACCGGTCCCACAAGTCCGCTGCCTTGGGGTAATCCTATACTCCACTCTATCTTTCAAATCACACATCCAAACCCTCACCTCTGCCTGCCGCCTCCACCTGAAAAACATCTCTCGCATCCGCTCATTCCTCAACTATGACACTACAAAAATGCTGGTCCATGCCCTTGTCATCTCCCGCCAAGACTACTGCAACCTCCTTCTCTGTGGCCTCCCTGCTAGCAATCTCGCTCCCCTCCAATCAATCCTCAACTCTGCTGCCCGGCTAATCCACCTCTCTCCTCGCTCCTCCTCTGCCTCCCCTCTGCCAATCCCTTCACTGGCTTCCCATTGCCCAGCGAATTCATTTCAAGCTACTAACCATGACCTACAAGGCTCTCCATGACCTCTCCCCTCCATACATCTCTGCCCTAATTTCCAAATATCTTCCCTCACGCAGTCTCCGCTCCTCACAGGACCTTCTCCTCTGCTCTCCCCTTATCAGCTCCTCACACAACCGTCTCCAAGACTTCTCCCGTGCTTCACCCACACTCTGGAAATCACTGCCCCAACACATCAGACTCTCCTCCACTTTCACCAGCTTCAAAAGCAACCTGAAAACCCATTTCTTCAGGCTTGCCTATAACCTTCACTAAACTTGTCACTACTTCCTCCACAGACATGTCTGCCCCTCACCTCCTGTCTCTTTCCCCCTCCTTGTAGATTGTAAGCCCTCGCGGGTAGGGTCCTCTCTCCCTCTGTCGAGCCAATTGTCATTATCACTTATCACTTTACTTGTTGACTTATGTAATGTATGTAACCCCCTCGAATGTACAGCGCCCTGGAATCAATGGCGCTTTAAAATAAATAATAATAATAAGAAGAAGAAGAATTTTGCCATCACCATGAATCTGAGCTGCAGCAATGTGGCCAAGGCCATACAGCAGTTCAACAATACAGGTTCCACTCAGAACGGCCCAGGTATGGTCAACCAAAGCAGTTGAGTACACATGGTCAGCGTCATATCCAGAGATTGTCTTTTCAAAATAGACGTATGAGTACTTCCAGCATTTCTGCAGAGGTTAAAGGGTTGGAAGGTTAGCCTGTCAGTGCTCAGACCATATGCAGAACACTGCATCAAATTGATCTGCATGGCTGTCGTCCCATAAGGAAGCCTCTTTTAAAGATGGTGCACAAGAAAGCCTGCAAACAGTTTGCTGAAGACAAGCCGACTAAGGACATGGATAACTGGAACCATGTCCTGTTGTTTTGATGAGACCTAGGTAAACTTATTTGGTTCAGATGGTGTAACGCGTGTGTAATGGCAAGCAGGTGAGGAGAACAAAAATAAGTGTCTCTTGACTGCACTCAAACGTGGTGGTGGGAGTGTCATGGTTTAGGGCTGCATGAGTGCTGTCAGCTGCGGAGAGTTGCAGTTCATTGGGGGAACCATGGATGTCAACATGCATTGGGACATACTGAAGCAAAGCATGATCCCCTGGGCTGCATGGCAGTAATCTAACATGACAACAACCCCAAACAAACATACCTCCAAGATGACTGCTGTCTTGCTAAATAAAATGAATGTAAAGGTGCTGGACTGGCCAAGAATGTCTCCAGACCTAAACCCTATTGCGCATCTGTGGGGCATCCTCAAATGGAAGATAAAGGAGCACAAGGTCTCTAGCATCCACTAGCTCCGTGATGTTGTCATGGAAGATTTGAAGAGGATTCCAGTGGCTGCAACCTGTAAAGATCTAGTGAACTTCATGCCCAGGAGAATTAAGGCAGTGCTGGAAAATAATGGTGGGCACACAAAATATTGACACTTTGGGCACAATTTGTCCATTTTGATTACGGGTTTACTCACTTTTGTTGCCAGTGGTTTAGACATTGATGGCTGTGTGTTATTTTGAGGGCACACCAAATCTACACTGTTTAAACAAGTTGTACACTGACTACTTCCATGAAAAGATACAATACAATATTAACGAAAATGTGAGGAGTGCATTCATTTTTGTGAGATAATGTAGGTTTGGTGGTCAGGGGTATACATAGTTTTGACTATATAATATTAGTCCATGCTATACTAGTAAATTGTGACAAACAGAATCATATTATTGGGCTCATAATGCTTTGCTATATTGCTATTGTTTACTTGTGGATTAGCTGCAATATTCTAATTGCCTTGAAGAATTACACTCTTTTGCTGGTATTATCTTCTTATTCCAACCGAATAATTCCCCAAATGAGATTTGTAATTTAAATTAATTTAGTAACCTAAAAAAAATCTAAAATACATTTGACTGCTGAAATGTGGCAACAAATCATACTTAAGCTACTAGAAAATGTTGATTTTAATTATGTGACTGAGACCAAATATAATTAAAAATAAAACTTATGTTATTGGTTCAACACCTAGGAATGGAAGATCATATTTGGAGAAAACATGATTGGGGCTCAGAACAGACGAAAAATAAGATTTCTTTGCTGTGCATTAAAAAGTCACACATAAATTATACTATGAAGTAAAAACTTTACATGCACGATATACTTAAAAAAATGTGGAGCTATTCATAGGCCTGAACTTGTGTCAAATAAAAAATGTTCTAAGCTATGTGATCTGAAGTATATATGAACACAAATACATAAGAATAATTCCATTTATTTTCTCTGCTTCTAACCTTTGTGAGGATGCCCCATGAAGTCTCACCCACATGCAGAACCATTGTATTGTCAGCTTCATATATTATGCTTCAATAGGGAATTAAAGAGGCACAGAATAAACTTTGCTAAAGCTGGGAATAAATACAGAGAGACACTATCTCTTAGGGCACTAAAAGGGTTGTTTCATGGCGGCTTTCCATCTCCATATGTCTTATTAGGACATATGAGCATACAAATGTGCACCTTACATTACAAAAAGTTAATATGTAATTTGGAGCATACATATTTCTATACATTGTTATACAATAAAATATGTAATGAACCAATTTATAACTGGCTTTATACCTCAATTGCTAGTGTTCTACTTTACATTTCTTATCATCTAGACAAGCCAGAAGGCACCAAGTCAGATTCTAATATGGGAAGTTAAAGAAGTGTAAGTGAGAAGTCTAGCCTTGAAATAAAAGAAAATCCTTCTTCATAAAAGGATAAAGAGTTCCTTAAAAGGGTTTTCTCACGCGCTGTTTTACTGTCATAGCCAGCCTTTCTTTCACACTGCTCTCCTCAAGCTGTATTGATTAGCATATTTAGCCTCTCTCCTTACCTAGCTGAAACATTAGAAAGAGCAGATCAGGAGATCTAATCTGTAAGTAAACAAAGCTACACAGGCTGTGAAGAGTGAAAGCAAAGCTATATTAGTAAAACAACAGCTAATTTTGTTAGAGATAATTAGTTTTTCACCAAAGCTCACTGCGACCATGGGGTAACATCACTCCCTGCTCTCTATTCAAATCAGATAACAGAGTATGGTCTGTTATACTGTTATACAGGGTACCATTGAGCCCTGTGTGCACTCGAGAGCATATAAAAACGCTCTTATCTCTTGAGTCAAGGTAAAATCTATTAACCAGTGTATTTAGCAAAAGCCTTCATTTATCTGTCTCTTCATGTTGAAAGCTAATCTTTTTAGTGAGAAAACCACTTTAAAAAGATGCAAGGTGTAAACTCTTCCCTTCCCATGAAAATAAATGAGCGCTTGTTTGGAATAATAGCCTATTTTATCACATTGTATAGTTCACACGCTAGCACCAAGTTTTCTTCTCTTTTTTCCTTGTGTGTATAAGCAATATTGGAAATATTCCATTCTTAAAGAGGACACGTGGCCACTATTGATACATAGGTTTTAGAAAATATTTGTGTTTCCGGTGAAATCGCTCTGGAGCATCTTCTCTTAACTTTGTGTTGTGTTGTTCCTCTGTTATTCCTTTTAAAAATTTATCACTGAATGTGTTAGAAATTGGTGGCTGGCCATTGAAAAGTTGCACATTGTCCAATCAGTGCAGACAGTCAGTGTTTGCAGAGACCCACTCCTTTAAAAATTGGGGTGGTAACACCCAACTTCATGTTTTCAAGAAGAACAACAGCGGAGAAACAGATTATTATTATTTATTTTAAAGCAACATTGGTAACAAATGGTATAAAATGGTATAAAGGGAGAGAAGAGCCTGTCTGTAAAGGTTTACAATCTATATGGAAGGAACAGATGCTCCAGAATTCTTATTTCTTATAGAACACAACTTTCACATCTGAGAGGGCTATGGAGCCTTTTAAAGCAATAGGGGGAAAGTCTGGGGCAGTTCTATTTCTTAGCAAATGTGATAACCTCTCTTTTACATACATGCCTATTTTAACTAAGACATACAGTGGGTACGGAAAGTATTTAGACCCCTTTACATTTTTCACCCTTTCTTTCATTGCAGGCATTTGGTAAGATCCAAAAAGTTAATTTTTTGCTGAATAATGTACACTCTGCACCCTGTCTTAAAAGAAAAAAAAAGAAATGTAGATATTTTTGCAAAATTATTAAACAAGAAAAACGGGAACATCACATGGTCATGATTATTCAGACCCTTTGCTGTGACGCTCATATGTAACTCACATGCTGTTCATTTCCTTCTGATCCTCCTTGAGATGGTTCTACTCCTTCACTGGAGTCCAGCTGTGTTTAATTAAACTGATTGGACTTGATTAGGAAAGGCACACACCTGTCAAAATGAGACCTCACAGCTCAAAGGATTGCCCAAGGATCTCAGAGACAGAATTGTGGCAAGGCACAGATCTGGCCAAGGTTGCAAAATAATTTCTGCAGCGCTCAAGGTTCCTAAGAGCACAGTAGCCTCCATAATCCTAAAATGGAAGAAGTTTGGGACCACAACTCTAACTCGACCTGGCCGTCCAGCCAAACTAAGCAATCGTGGGAGAAGAGCCTCGGTGAGAGAGGTAAAGAAGAACCCCAAGAGCACTGTGGCTGAGCTTCAGAGATGCAGTAGGGAGATGGGAGAAAGTTCTACAAAGTCACCGATCACAGCAGCCTCCACCAGTCGGGGCTTTATGGCAGAGTGTGCCGACGGAAGCCTCTCCTCAGTGCAAGACATATGAAAGCCCAGTGAAGGACTCCCAGACTATGAGAAATAAGATTCTCTGGTCTGACGAGATGAAGATTGAACTTCTTGGTGTTAATTGTAAGTGGTATGTGTGGAGAAAACCAGTCACTGCTCATCACCTGCCCAATACAATACCAACAGTGAAACAAAGTGGTGGCAGCATCATGCTATGGGGGTATTTTTCAGCTGTAGGGACAGGACGACTGGTTGCAATTGAAGGAAAGATGAATGTGGCCAAGTACAGAGATATCCTGGATGAAAACCTCTTCAAGAGTGCTCTGAACCTTAGACTGGGCCGAAGGTTCATCTTCCAACAAGACAATGACCCTAAGCACACAGCTAAAATAACAAGCAGTGGCTCCAGAACAACTCTGTGACCATTCTTGACTGATCCAGCCAGAGCCCTGACCTATACCCAATTGAACATCTCTGGAGAGACTTGAAAATGGCTGTCCATCAACAATCACCATCCAACCTGAGGGAACTGGAGAGGATCTGCAAAGAAGAATGGCAGAGGATCCCCAAATCCAGGTGTGAAATACTTGTTGCATCATTCCCAAGAAGACTCATGGCTGTACTAGCTCAAAAGGGGGCTTCTACTCAATACTGAGTAAAGAGTCTGAATACTTATGACCATGTGATATTTCAGTTTTTCTTGTGTAATATATTTGCAAAAATATCTACATTTCTGTTTTTTTTCCTTTCAAGATGGGGAGCAGAGTGTACATTAATGAGCAAAAAAATGAACTATTTGGATCTTACCAAATGCCTGCAATGAAAGAAAGAGTGAAAAATTTAAAGGGGTCTGAATACTTTTCGTACCCACTGTACATTTTAAAAATCTTCAATTCCAGCATGTGGATTGACACACTACAGCTCACTACCAAAATGAACCAGGGTGTTACCAGACATACTGTATATCTTAAATAACTTAAAAGCAAACGCTACTGCATACGAGGCTATGAACAAGTTGCATTAGAAGAAAAGGCTTCAATTTACATGGCAGTATTGGAATTAGACCTCAGCTGATTAGCAAAAGGTTGTGTTTTTGTATAAGTTAAGCCTTTTGCTTCATTGAATGGATAGACATTTTCGTGTCAGGTGAGAAACATCAGAGAACAAACCTGCAACCATTGCTGGAAAAACACAAGCTGGTAGTAGTAGCGTTATGGTCTTGGAAAAGCTTTAGTGAAATTCTCTGGACCCAATTATCCATGTGAAACGCACTCTCATCCAATCTGGGTATAAATCCATTCTTGCAGATCACATACACCCATATATGCTGATTGTCTTCCCTGGGACGGATAGATGGGATCTTCCAGTAAGGCAATGCAACATGTAACATGACTGGAAATGTCAAACATTGGTTGTAAGAGCATGACCAATACTTCCAAGTAATACCCTGTCGCCCTAATTTTTCAGACTTAAACTTAATTGAGCATCTGTGGAACCACCTAGATCGTTGTGTTTGCTGTATGGACCCTTACTCCTGGTAGCTTCTAGCAGCTGCGGGATGCAGTCAACATGGCTCCAGATACCTGTGACAGCCAACCAGTCACTTCCAACCCATTTAGCTTCTGTCCATGCTGCACATTGCAGTTTTCATGTAGCTTTCATGTTTTGCATCTATATGAATATATACACACAGTTTGGATTTTCTGCTGATAGGTTGGTAAAATCATTTAAATTGGTGATGATACAGAGGTGACAGGAAATGCAGTAACTACTGACCAGTCAGAGTTCCTATGCTAATCTTTGTCCACCTCTGGAAGTGCCTACAATGAGCAGTAAAGCATTAGAACTTGATCATGGAGCAATGAAAGGGGGTGGTCTGGACTGATGAATTGCATTTTATTTTGAATCACTCGGATAGCTTGATGGTGCTTTGACATGTTTCACCTACCTAAACATTGTTAACATTGTTGCAGACTAAGTAAAATCCTTCATGGTAATATATCCCCAAATACCTGATTCACATCTGCATTGGAGCTTCCGTTTTGAACCTCCATCCCCGAGGTGGTGCCATGTCAATTGCTAAACATTTTACTCTTCCTCTACTTACCATTGACACACAATAGATTGCATTGAATCGTAGAACATAAACAAGGGGGAAACGTGTCCATTTGTAACAGGTAAACCTTTCACTTAAGGTGAATTTCATTTTAGCCTTAAGGGGCCGTTTTCACGGCACAGACCAAATACCGGTCAGGAAATGCCGACCGGTATTCGCTCTGTTTTTGCGGCCGTGTGCTCTGCGGTTTGTGGAGAAAAGCTCTCCTCTTTCACATGTTCATGTTCCGCCTGAAAACTGGGTTCAAGAATAAACATGTTCTATGTTTTTCGAACCGCCGGCAGGCTAAAAACCAGTCCGGCGGAAAATCCATGCAGTGGGGACATGCCCTAACAGTCCTATAGTAACCTCAAAGAAGCTCCAACTTATATCTTGAGCTATATGAGTACAGAATTAAACTAAAGCCCCATACTAAAGGCAAAAATGTTATACGCTAGGGACTTATTACAAAATGTGACACAGGGAACCCCAAATATCACATGCAGTTTATAATACTGGTGTCTGCTAATATGGAAAAAGAACTAAAGTTGGTGTGCAACTACAACATTTGTACCACATATGCTTTAGCCCTAAGCTAAATCAAATTATAAAATAACTTACTGTGAGAATATTGCAGTACAGTTAAGTATAACATTTCTGACTTTACATTTAAACAATACATTTTTAGAATTGCAGTATATAGTCCTAGGATCTTGAAATTATGTATAAACTGGCACTTCATAGGCATTTTAATGAGGACCCAACACCTTTAATTTTTATTTGCACATGTTATGACTTATAACCAGCAACCTTACATGAAGTAAACCTACACTTTATTTTATCATAAATTAATATTCAAGCAAAAACAATAAGCTTTATACTACAACTTCTTAAAACATGCCTCTTTTTTTCTCTGATCAAACACATGTAACTGATTTGAACTGCAGTATATAAAGTCCCTAAAGAAACTGTAGCTGATGATCAATTTCATAGAAATTTATAACATGCAGTTTTATTCTTTGAATATAGAATCACTACAAACAAGGTAGGTACTTTTGTATATACAGTACAATACATTATTCATCATAGCCTAAAGCTGCATTCACATTTCTACAGAGCTCAAATCTCCTAGCATTCCTTGCAGACTCCATTTTGGCACAGATCACACTCTAGTGATATGCTGGGTGAGAAGTGTAATCTTTACACCAGACACCGTATTGTAATTTGATACAAAGCTGACAGGCATCTTCATAGATTCAGGAAAAATTGTCAAGTGTTTTCTTGGCTTATTACTCACACTTATAAGTTGCAGCCTAATTAAACTGTTAGAAAAATGTCTGAAGAAATTGGCTTGTGTCAGTGTCTGAAGACTTTTGAGCCATTTCTAGTAGCAGCCAGAAAAGCTGTTAATGCAGCTGTGGACTATGCTGTATACTATTACTAGGTATAATGTAACAACACATGTACAAAAAGTCTACCAGAAAAATAAATCACATAAAATAACACATTTTTTATAACCACAAACATACAGTAAAAGCAGCATATAAAAGAGTTCAAGAGAAACCACTTCCAAGGGCAGAACACCAAACAGTTGGGTAAATGTAAAAGATACAAATATACTTCAA
>JAODAL010077807.1:0-13138 GCA_025379985.1 Phyllomedusa bahiana
AAACCCCAACAGACCCCCACCACTCTCCACATATACTTTTGCCGCCTCTGCAAGAAGCGGGGAATTTTGGGGCCCCATTTCTTCGTGCCAATAGCTGCTTACTGCCCTCCTAAAATTTGTTCATCCTCGCATATAATGGCGCTGAGCCCAGACCACAAGAATCTCCGGGCTGGGGGAACCCGGGAAAGGGACAGAGGGGGGGTTAGGACGGGTGAGGGCCGCTGACCCCCCCGGGCCAAGTCAACTAAGGGTTGTGCAACGTCCCACCGACCCTTGGCTGGGTTGTCAGATGCCCCCCCCTGGGAGGAAGTGGAGCCTAGCAACCCCAATCAAAAACCCCTTTGGTTGCGGTCACAAAAACCCCACAAATTTACAGGGGCAGTTGTGGCCTCCCCGAGTGACCCCGCGCGACCCCCCCTTGCGTGCGCACCTGGGCCTGCCCAGGAATTTTTGTGCCACTGCCACTCGCGGGTGAAGAGCCCTGCCACCTCTCTGTCTGCATACGTTGTTCTAAAATGGTACAACACTTTTTTTGTGAAGAACTGTATATAAAAAATACCATCCGTTTTTGACCCCAAAATTAACCCCATAACAAGTTTGGGTACCCCGGGAAAAATTTGCGCTCCCAAAGGCCAGGGAAAAATTTACTTTTTATGGTCTTTAAAAACACGTGTATTTTACTAATATAAAACAGCAAATTTAAACCCTTTCGATAAAATTATGCACAGGCAAAATTTTTTTTTTGGGGGTGAAAAAGAACGTTCTTTTAGGACCACAACAGCAAACAATGCTTAAAAACCCCTGGATGAAAAATGCGCAAAAGAATTGACAACCAAAAATTTACCAGCTTGACGTTTACAAGGGCCGTGTTATTTTGGGGTACAAAACACAAAAAAAAAATTGTAATTAACCTTCTTTTAAGAATTATACTACAGGAAAAAATTTTTTTTTTTGGGGGTAAAAAAGACGTTTTTTTTAGTCACCCAACATGAAAAAACCCTTAATTAACCCCTGAATGTAAATTGCGCAAAAGAATTGAAACAAAAATGAATTTTTTTTTTTGGATTGTAAAAACGCTGGTTTTTTTTTAAATTTAATAAAAAACAGAACGGCTTAGAACCCCCCTTTGGGTAAATTTAAAAGTCTGGGGAGCAGATTAAACCTTAAAAAATTTTTATGCAGCTTTCATTGGACGCACAACGGACTTCAGTTCCAAAACCCCACAAAAAACAGAATTAGAAAAGTAAAGGGGAAGCAGTCCTCTGAACACGCTTGACAAACCCCCCCAAAAAACGCTGTAAAAAAAAATGATTCCTTTTGTAAGAGATTTCATAAACAGCTGTGGGAGCACCTTCCCCACTCAGTACAGGAGAAGGAAATGTGAGCTCCCCAGCGCAAAGCCCGGGCTTTAAATGTTTCGGTTACGTCACAGAATTCCCCCCCCGGGCTCTTTATTGGGTTCAACCCCTGCAACATGGGCAAGTAGGCTAAGCCCTTCTTCCTCCCCCGAGTTCTTTGCCCCTGTTAAAAACCATGGCCCCGCAGCCAATTTTTAAATCAATCAAAATGAAAATAATTTAAAAAGAAAAGGGGCCCCAAAAACTGAAACCCCTTTTGGCACCCCACAAATAACAGGAAATCCAGAAAAAGAAAAGTTCCAAAAAATTCCCCCCCCTATTTTTCCTATCTCTGAGCCATTTAAGGAAACCCCCTTTCAAACTTTTTCCTCCAGTCCCCAAACATTCTCACTTACCAAGCTTTTATTGGGGGGACAGGGGGGGAAACCCAAAAACTTTTCAAAAATTTTAAAATACTGATATGGGCATCCTCCTCAAAAAAGCTTTATGGGGATTTTGTTTTACATGACTGGTCTTTTATAAACCCCCCTCGGGGAACCGGCTTTAAAAATTTAAAATTTTTTGTTATAAACTCCAGTATAGCATCTCTTAGAAAACCCTTTAAAAATGTTTTCCAAAAACAGAGGTTTTAAAATTAAAATGACCAAAAGTTTTTTCCAAAAGGGTCACTTTTTTCCCTCCCCTTTTTTAAAAAATTCCCCCACAACTGCTTTTAAAAACCAAAAATTTAGGGGCATAACCCGTTACAAACAGTCCATAAACATTGGGGAATAAAGGGGGCCCAACCCGTTACATTTTCGGGAATTAAACAAAAAGGGAAAACCCCATTTCGAAAAAAGAATTTTCGCCGATGAAACCCTTTAAAATCCCATGGAAAAAACAACACCTTTATTCCTTTCAAACCCAAAAAGGGAAAGGGGAAAACTGGAATTAAAATCCCCAACAGTCAAAAAGGGTACTTTTCTAAAATCTTAGGGAACCCCACTTAGGTTAAAAAAGCCCCAGAAAAAAAAACACAGACCATTCCCCTCCCCGGCTTGCACCACAGCATGAACCCCAAAAACCCTTTATACCCACAAAAGAAAAAGTGCCAAAGGCATATAATTTGAACCATCCCTTTTACTTGAACTGGACATTGAAAATCCCCCGTCCTTAACGCAGCATTATGCCAACAACACCACAGCATGAAACCCCCAGATTAAAAAGTTGGGCCGGAAAAAGAGTCATTCAACCACCATGTTTTAGTTGAACTGGACATTAACTATATCTGTCCTGTACCGCATTAGGACCATTAAACTGTCTGACCCCCAAAATAAAAGTACCTGGACAAGAGTCTTTTGAACCCCCATTTTAGTTGAACGTGGACATGAACGTATATCTGTCCGTTACCGCAGTAATGAACCATTAAACCTGTCTGACCCACAGATTCAAAAGTGCTGGGAAAAGGCTCTTTCAACCACCCTTTTAGTTGAACTGGACATTGACATATACCTGTTCTGTAACCACCAGTATGACCATTAAACCTGTCTGACCAACAGATTAAAATGTGACGTGAAAAGGATTCTTGAACCACCATCCTTTAGTTATGAAACTGGACATTTAACTATAATTCTGTTCCAACTGTACCCCCGCAGCAATGGACCATTAAACCTGTCTACCCCGACAGATTAAAAAAGTGCCGCGATAATAGGATCACTTTCAACCAACCATTTTAGTTTCCCTGACATAGACTATACCTGTCCTGGCCACAGCCTGACCCCTAAACCTGTTTTGACACCAAAGAACACAAATGGCACTCATGCTATTTTGTACAGTGACTGTCACTTATTATATTTTTTTGTAACTGACATTTGTTTTACAGAATTTAATTAGGGAAGTATTTCTATTTATAGCGTTTTACAATATTCATCATTTTGACTTTTTTTTCAAGTGATGATAACATACAACATACATCCCTCACTGCAGTTTTTAAAAGGTATTTTGTGACACAGTAGATGTGTTAATTAGTCCGCACGACCACCCATAATTACATATAAAGATGTGCCTAATCATCCCCAAAACCACTTCTTAAGTTGAAAACATTTTGCCCTCCCGAGGGGCTTTCCCTGAGAGTGGATTCAGCCCAATCATTCAAATGGTTTTATTTTTTCCTCCAATCCTTCTTCAGTGATTAGGGACAGACTCCCCTGGAGATCATATGATGCGACCCCATAGTGACTGCCAGCCCCAGAAAATTTTAAGCCGGTGCTACATTGTGCAATTATCTGTGTCCCAGTCCCTGGTGCCCTATTTTGAGACACTCCCTACTTAACCTCACAGAAATCACCCTTTTTCAAAATCTGCTTTTTTTTAGAGAAATTTCAAGCTCCTCACTGATTGCCCCTAAACGGTGAGAACTAGTGCTCGCGAGGGCAGCCATCTGTTAAACAAGACGGACTGCCCAGCTGCCAGGCCTAGACTACAGTGGGTGCGGTGGAAAGCCCACCTACGCGTTCTGTCTCCATTAACACGGAGGTTCAGCTGCCAGGGCCCGGAGTTACAGTGGTGCGGTGAGAGCCCAGGCTGGCGTCCGTCATCTATTAAACACTGTAAAAATGGCCCATATACCGCTAGTCAATGAAACAGACCGTGCTGAAGCAGAGTGCGGAAGAAACCATCCAGCCTTCCTCAGTAACACAAGTCAGACCTGGTAACGTTTGTGCCACCCTCCGTATGAGTGCGGCGAGCTTCACATCGGAAATACAGGTGGTTAACTCGCTCCTCCCCTGTTCCAACCCAGGTGCCCTTTATCTTGGCCATTTTTCCCACTTTTCTTCTCATTATACTCAACGTGCTGAGGAAAAATGTCTCTGTACTTTGTTCTCCTGTCCGTGCTCCATACTCCATGTCCTCTGAATAAGCCTACATCTGGTCAAGTCTTTTCCTGTACCTCCCTGTACAATTCAGAGGATTTTTTTTAACCAGCTATTTTGTACATGCAGTTTTTTTAGTAGTTTTAATTCTAGAAAAACATATTTTTAAAATAGGATGGAAATCCCACCATGACTTTTTTTTCTCTTTTTTAATTGTATATAAATGTGTTGTCACAATACCGGAATTGCTAGCTATGTTAAAGCCGATCTTGCAAAAAACAATTCATTTTGTGCAATATGTGTCCATTAACAGTGTCCTACCTATTCCTGTTTCTGATCAGCAACATCACCCTTATGAGCCACGTCTTCCAATTGTGAAAGAACATAATGTCTGTTAGAAACAACATATATTTTTACACATAGACCTGTAGTCTACCTGCATTATCACACAGCAAAAAAGACCCCAAAAATTCAAAACATTGACCCATGAGCCACCTTTTAGACAATTGTGAAGACAAATTTATCGGTTAGAACAACATTTTTTTTTATAATACGAACCTGTAAGTTCTAGCGCAGTCAACGAGCAAAAATGCCCCCCAAAAAATTACCAAAAGCATGACCCACTGTAGCCACTTTGTGGAAAATTGGGTGAAGAACAAATTTTCTGTATAGTGAAACGAACATTTTTTAGAATGAGGACCCGTAAGACTGTCTGCTGAGCATTTCAAAGCAGCATGACCCCAAAAATTATAAAAATGACTTCTCAGCCACTGTTAAAAAAATTGTGAGGGAGAAATGGCACTCAAAAGCCATTTCTGTTAAAAAAGGACCATGACTATTGCTGTATCTCACAGCAACATGACCTCAAAACCATTGACAATGTGCAAAACTTTAAAGATAAAGTGAGTAAAATGGATATACTGTGCTTGACAATGAAACCTTTTTACGGTGTTTACAGTCTTCCTCGACAGCAAAACCAGCCAAAATGGAACTGTTTGGGACCGAGAATAAAAATTGCAGTAAGAAAAATGATCAAACACTTAAAAAAAGTTTTCAAGAGGACCATTATCTGTTTGAAGTAGGAAATGTGACTAGACACGGCAAAACTAAATCGTGACCTCGGGTGCCTACTGTGGGCCGACAACAACATCATCAGGTATCCATGCCTTGATTCTCAATCTTGATGAAAGTCAAACGAGTCCACATTAATCTGTGAAAGCCGGCATGTGAGTTTTGTCTGTAATCTGACTCCTCCAGCTGTGGCTGACAAGGTCCACTCAGCAATATGAACGCAGGCTGCTCGGGCGGACAACACCTCTATGGCGATGGCGAGCGAGCTCGGGCCATTCGTCTGGATACCCATGAAGGTCCTATTGGTTCTCGGAACACATCAACTAAACATCAGTGTTGAGACGTCAGATAGTCTCCTGACCACGCATGATCTTAGCAGGTCTCTTGTATAGTTGGATGTGTGCCCTGTATTGGAGCATGCGTTTGGGTGAGGTCTGGTAAACAAAGTTTCCCCCAAAGGGGGCACCCATTAGGCCCCTGCCCCCCTTCCCTCTGCTCCTGCTTTTGGTCACGGCCCTGATTTTTTTTTCCCCCGGGGGACATTTTGGGGGAACTAAAAGAAAGCCGCAACAGTTTGTCCCCCAATTGATCAATCCCAAGGTCTCCATTTCCCTTTGCATTTTAAACTTTCTATTTGGGGGGTGTGGAAGGAAATGCTAAATTTTTGTTTTGTCCCCCGGGGAACCAGGGGGGGGCCACCCAGTAACTGTTTTCATTTTGATGGCCTTAATGCAGGATAAATTTTTTGGAGGAAATGGGGGCACCCCAAGAAACTTTAGGAGAAAAAGGGGGCCTTGTTTTTCCCAACCCTCTCGGTCGGGGGGCACTACAAACAAATTTTTCCCTCACCCTTCCCTTTCCCCCCCCCTCAAATTCGCCCCCCAACCCTTTTTCCCAAAGGGCAGGGACTTGGGAAACGTCGGTTTTCAAGGAAAACCTCCCCCCTCCTCCTCCCCTTCCCCCGGGGCCAAACTTCAAGCACAGCCCTGACCCGTGGAATGAGCACCCCAGAGCTGAGGGGCCCCCTTGCTTTAGCCCTGGACCCCCGAACCACTCCCTTTAATAAAAGACCATAAAATTGGGAAACCCTGTGGGGCCCCTTGGGAAATTCCCGACGGAGAGGCTCTGTGTCCGTCCCTTTCCTCCGTTGGGCGGGCCCTTTTTTGTTTCAGAGTGTCCAACACGTTTCCAGAACTAAGATCACCACAAGCTCATCACAAGGGCATTGTCCCCCAACTGACCATTTTGGGGGTTTTTCTTCAAAACTGGAAAGGATGGTGCGAGCTCTTTCCCCTCCCCCCACTACTCGGTGGCTCAACCCCCCGAGGTCCGCACCCGCTGATTGTCGGGGGCCAAAGTGTCACTTCGACTGGCGAAATTGGGGAAATTTGCCCCTGCTGCCAAAATTTCGCTGGAGCCTGGGGGAGGGGGAACCCCAGCTTTTGGCCACTTTCAACAATGAGACGGTTGACGGGGGGGGCCGAGCTGTTTGCTGCAACGCCCCCCGGGCCCGGCACGAAGCAGGGGGGCGAACGGGGGAAAATGCGAACTAAAAACCTCGAGCCTTCCTCACAGCATTCCAAAACCCGGGTAGCCCTTTTGGGAAATTTCTGGACCCCCAATGTTATAAACATGTCCCAAAGGCCAGGGATGTGCTCCAGCCTACCGACCCTTAAAGGGGGGCCCCACAGTTTTCCCCGAAAAATCGCAAAACCCCCCCCTTGCCTGGCACAAGGTTTCTTGTCACCCCAGCCAGCGCCCCGGGTCTCATTGCGGAGGGGCCTCCACAGCTCCTGACCCGTGTGGGGACGGTCCCCCCCAAGCAGATTAATTTAACAGGGCCGGGTTTTTCTCGGGGAAACGTGGATCCCCAAAAAGGGGAACCTTTGGGGGAAAAGGGGGGCCCTGCACCATCCGCGGTTTTGAAGAGCCGCGCCGGGGCCCTGAGAGCCACCGTCCCCCCCAAAGAGAAAACCCAAACCACTCCCCCCATGCCCCTGTCACAGAGATATAGGGCCCTTTGGGGCCAACTTACTATTCCAGGGTGTCGGGGGTTTCAATGGACTTTTCTGGCCACAAAATGAAACACAACCGCTTTGAAATTTAGATGACCCCTTGGCTGGCCAGGGAGGGACGGCTTTTTTTCCCAAAAAAAGGCCCTGCTCCCATCTTTTATTGGGGGAAAGGAAAGGGCCCCCAAGGCCCGTGGGGGAACCCACCCCGTGTCCACCAAAAACGAAAAGGCAACTTTTAAAAAGGGCCAAAAGCCGGGCAAGGGCCAAAATTTCCCGGGGTTTTGGTTTTTGGGGATGGTTTTTTTTTAAAGGTTTCTTCTGCCCCCAAACCCTTTGGAAGAAAAAGAATACTGGCGGGCTAGACGGCCACTGTACGGCGTGCAGGCCCCAAACAAAGGGAAGGGAAAGAAGGGGTAGGATGGTCTCTGGGGGTGTTTGGTGGTACCCCGGGGCGACGGTGGGGGCTGAAGCGGAGGTTTCCCCCCTGATCTTACTCTGAGAGACATGGGGAACTGAGGAACGCTTGGTGGTGGTTGGGGGAGGGAGGAGGCGAAGACAGAGGGTGTGACAGTGGTTTTGGGGAAAATGGGTCGGTCCTGGGCCTTTTTTGGCCAAAGGGTTTCCTCCCCTTTCCCAAATCAACATTCGCTGCTGTTTTCTAAAAATGTTTGGGTGGGGTTAACCACCTAAGAATTTTGGGCCCCTACTTATGCGTTTAAGGAAAAGGGGGCATATAAAATCCCCCCCCTTGGGGGAAACAGAGGCTTTGCTTTAAAGAAAAAGGGCCCCTTGAGAGGTCCCGGAACCCTTTTTTACGGGGGATAAGCGAGGAGCGGGGTTTTTTCCCCCCCCCGGTGTTGGCCGGGAATCATATCAACGGACTTCTGCCCCCCCCCGCCCTCCCCCCTTTTTTAGGCGGAAACCCCTACTGACACTTCCCCCCCATCTTCCCCTTGTCCCTGATGAAACGCCCCGCAAGCAAATTCTGCTGAAAAGACCACGTTGGATCCGCAAAGGCATCAAACATCATCAACACAGGTACTTCGTCCCTTCCGGACATTTTGCATCCAGGGGCTGCAGGGTTTCAAGCAAGAGGGAATGCAAGGCGTTGCCCACCGCCCCGGGGGTTTTTGGAAGATTGGGCCGGCCTTTCCCTTTTCCTCCTCTGTGGCATCCCGTAACTTTGGGGGTCAGAGCAGAGAAAACCCTCCTCTTTGGCCCCCTTGATCTTTTAAAAAAGCTTTACCCCCCAAAAACATTTTGTCATCAAAGAGGTCTTCAGAAAAAAGGATTAAACCACAATGGTTGGGTTTCCCCGAGTTGACATTTTTGGGGGCCTTCCGCTTCATGTTTTGGGTGGGGTTTGATGAAGCCCGATGACACATTTTTGGCCGTGACTGGGGGGGACGAAAGGGGGTAAGACGCTGGATGCAGGTTGCATTAAACCACTGAAGAAAAATTGACGCGTTCGTTAACCCGAGATTAACAGGGCCCCGACCCGCGATGAAGGCCTGAAAGGTCCTGCAACCGACAATTTCCCCGGCTTGCCCGGGGGTTGCGCCAGAACTGGAAAAGGGGCAAACCCTTTTCTTTATTTGCTCACCTCCATGTCCTACCCCCCCTTTTTTCCCCTTACCCCCTGCAAATTTTGCTTTCCCTGTTTTAGAAAGAAAAAAATTTGAGAGGGTTTTTGGGGGAAAATTTAGAATGTCTCTTTTTAAAAGACGGGGAAATTTACAGCAAACTCAAATCCCTCAAATCAAAAAAAAAATTGCTGGGGTTCAAAAATTTTAAATGCAAGGTGGGTTATCCAAAACAGCCCCCGGCCCTTTAACCAAAAGGAAAAAAACAAGGAAAAAGAAATTATACTGATAATTTAAAAAGGAATTTTTTGGCACCTACAACCTGTGGGGACTTTCCAAATTGCTGGATTTAAATTTAACTGCAAGGGGGGCTTTTATCAACAAAAACGGGTGGGGGAAAAATGCAAAAAAAAAAGATCTGAAAAAGTTTTTACGGAATTTAAAAAAAAGATATTTCTTGGACCTAAACAACCTGTGGTTTTTACTACACAATTGCGGAATCAAAATTTAACTGCCCAAAGGGGGGCTCTATCAACAAATCTGGAAGGGAAAAAATGCAAAAAAACCGTATCTGAAAAATTTTTTTTAAAGGAAAAATTAAAAAGGGATTTTTTGGCACTTTTCAATTCACCGTGGTGGGCTAAACAAAATTTCTGGGGTTCAAATTTAACTGCAAGGGACCTCTATCAAAAATCTGGATGGGGAAAAATGCCAAAAAAAAACGTATCTGAAATGTATAAAGGAAAAAAAAAAAAGGGGATTTTTGGCACCTACAATTCACATGTTTGGGGACTTCACAATTTCGGGGTTCAAAAATTTTAAAAACAAGGTACCACTAACAAAAATTTTGGACTGGGGAAAAGTGCAAAAAACACGTATCTGAAATTTTATAGGATAAAAAAAAGGTATTTTTTTGCCCCCCTACCTATACACCCGTGGGGACTACAGGGAATTTCTGGAAATTTAAATTTAAAATGGGAAGGTACCTTATCAACAAAAACTTGGGTGGGGCAAAAGTGCAAAAAAAAACCCTATCCCGAATGTATAAAAGGATAAAAAAAGGTAAATTTTTGGGACCTATTTAATTCACCTGTGGTTTCTTCACAATTGCTTTTGATTTAAAATTAAAAATGCAAGGTGGGGTCTAAACCAAAAAAATCTGGCCCGGGGAAAAGGGCAAAAAACACTATCTGAAAAATGGATACGGATAAAAAAAAGGTATTTTTGGGGGAAACCCATCAATTCCCCATGTGGTGGGCTACACAATTGTGGAATTTAAATTTAACTGCAAGGTACCTCTATCAACAAATTTTGGGGCTGGCAAAAGTGCAAAAAAAAAGATATGAAATGTATACGGGTAAAAAAAGGTAATTTTTGCACCAAACCAATTTCACCTGTGGTGACTACAGAATTGCTGGGGTTCAAATTTAAAATGCAAGGTACTTTTTATCAACAAATCTGGACTGGGGGAAAAGTGCCCCAAAAAAAACGTATCCCGAAATGTATACGGAAATAAAAGGTATTTTTGGGACCTATCAATTCACAATGTGGTGACTACAAAAATTTGCTGGATTCAAAATTTAATGCAAGGGGACCTCTATTAACAAATCTGGACTGGGGAAAAATGCAAAAAACCCCATATCTGAAAATGTATACGGATAAAAAAAAAAGGAAAATTTTTGGCACCTATCAATTCACCGGGGGTGGGCTACACCCAAATTTCTTTTAATTTTAAATTTTTAACCCGCAAGGGGGGCTTATTAACAAAAACTGGGCCCGGGCAAAAATGCAAAAAAAACGTATTTTGAAATTTATAAAAGGGAAAAAAAAGTAAAATTTTTTGGGACCATCAATACCCCCTGTTGGGGGAGTAAAAAACAATTGTTGGAAATTTAAAAATTTAAAAATGAAGGTACCTCTATCAACAAATCTGGGGAAAATGGGCAAAAGTGCCCCAAAAAAAACGTATCTGAAATGGGTTTTCGGATAATTTAAAAAGGGATTTTTGGGACTATCAATTCCCCCCTGTGGGGAATACACAATTTCTGGGTTCAAATTTAACTGCAAGGGACCTCTATCAAAAAAATCTGGCTGGGCAAAATGCAAAAAACACTATCTTTGGGGGAAAAAAAATTTAAAAAAAACGGGTAACAAAAAGTATTTTTGGGACCTATCAAAATTTACCTGTGGTGGAAATAAAAAAATTGCCGGATTCAAAAATTTAAAATGAAAAAGGGACCTCATTTAACAAATCTAACTGCAAAAATGGGAAAAAAAATGTTTTCTGAAATGTATACGGATAACAAAAAGAAAAATTTTTGGGACCTATCAAAATTTACCTGTGGTGGGCACCCAAATTTCTGGATTCAAATTTAAATGCAAGGGAAAAACTATCAACAAATCTGGGGGCTGGGGAAAAGTGCAAAAAAAAACTATCTGAAAAAAGTATCGGGAAAAAAAAGGTATTTTTGGAAACCCCAACCCCGTTTGGGGACTACAAAATTGGGTGGGTTCAAATTTTAAAGGGAAGGGCCTCTACAACAAAGAGGGAATGGGCAAAATTGAAAAAAAACACCTAATTGGGAAAAGTATACTGGGGTAATAAATGGAGTTTTTACCTACACAAAAAACCTTTCAGTTATTAGAAAAGATCTGTATCCTTTTTATAAGTTAAATACCCAAAATCCAATAATATTTCCCAAAAGTAAACGTTAATAATAAAGTTATTGCAAAAGTAATGTCCTTTCAATACAATATCCCAGTAAACTTTAAAGAGCTGTCTGTGTTCGCCCCCCGGTCCCCCCCCCCCCCACCCGCCCCTCCCCCTGACTTTTTCAGCGGGTAAAGCCCTTTTAAAAATTCCCTGCCTAAAATACCTAAAATCTGCCCCAAAACCCCCCTTTATCTAACTTAGTTTAAAGGGTCCCCAGCTAAAAGGAAAAGCTGCTCTGTGAAAAAAAATAGAAAATTTTGCTGAACTGTTTGCCGAGAGGCAGAGCCCCAAAGTTCCCCCCCCACGGGTTTTGGGGTTTCTGACAAACACTGATCGAAAAAGGAAGGGGGTTTTCTATGTAAAACGAGGGGGAAAGTGATTTTTCCCGCCAATTTCCCAAAAAAAACACATCCCAGTCATGACGTCCCCAACACATCTCAAACCCGGGTCTAATTTTGTAAGCTGATTTGCTGGCCCCCCAAAAAGACAGGGGAATGCCCAAAAATGGGGCGATTATTTTTAGATTATGCACAAAAAATTTTTACCTAAATTATCAAATGATCTAAAAAAACGATCAACGTAAATTTCCGTGCCGATTTCAAATTTGTCGATAAAAATGCTAAACACAGAAATCCATATATAACAATCTCTTGTGATTAGCTCCCCTTTTTTGTTTGCTTGGAGGAGTTATCTTCCATGGTTCATTAATTTGGGGGATTAAAGCAGACCCCTAATAGAATTTTTTTTTGTTATTACCCCCTGTATATTTCCATAATTACTCTATAGTTCTTTTCCCTGTATCTATATTTTCCTGTAGTTTTTGGCTTCAACAAATTTTTTTTGCATCCCCCTCACCCTTACTTTTTTTGTCTCCCCATTCCCCCTAATCTCATTTCCTCCCGTTTTTCCTTGGACAATATTTTAAAAATACGCCTTGGAGGTTTCTTGCCTAGCTTTTTGGCCTAAGCCCAAATAAATTTTAAGGCTCTCCTCTAACTTTTTATCAGACAATGTGCACCATGATAGCGGGATTCCCACCAGCCCCCACCCATAATTTGTCAACCTGACCACGATATGCTGAATTGGGGCCCCCGGTAAACAACAACTTGTCAGACACGTTTTGGCCCCGGGTCTTTGTTTGCGGGGCAACGCCCGGCAAGGGTTAAAAACCCCGAGCTGGGTCCACACCGGGGAGGTGCTCCCGGGGGCTCAGGGAGTGACAGCTCCGCAGCCTCCCCCCAAAAAAGGGGGTGTCGCCAGCCAATCAGCTGCTGGGCGGGTCCGGGAAAAACCTTTTAAAAATGGGTCATTTGTAGTCATTGCCGGAAAGGTTTCCCTTGTTTTTTTTCCCCTGCGCTTTTTGTGATTGCTTCCCCCTTTTTTGACCCCGGCTTTTTTTTACCTCGATCTTGTCCCCCCGTTTGGTAAAAACAAACCCCCCCGCGTGACCGCGTGTTTTACCCTCGGCTTTTCTCCATTTTTTCTTCTGGTTCCCCGTTCTGGCTTTGCCCTTTTCCCCACCCTTAGGACCCCCCATGTTGACTTG
>JAODAL010077808.1:0-13137 GCA_025379985.1 Phyllomedusa bahiana
TAAAAAGTAGGATTACCGGTCATAAAAAGGATTTTTACACGTCATATAAATTTGTTTTATACACTGTCAATACAGGTGATTTTTATACACTGCATAACAGTTGTGGTTTTATACACGGGGCATAAAATGTTTTTTAACACTGCATATACAATTGTTTTTTTTAAAACTGGCCCGTAACAATTTGATTGTTTTACACTGGTCATATAAGATTGTATTGTTTTTAAACTTTTTAAAAACAATGTGTTTGTTATACACTGTCAGAACAGATTTAGTAGTTATACACTGTCATATTCAATTTTACTGTGTTATACACAGTCAGTATACAATGTGGTTGTTTGATACTCTTCATTTCAATTTATGTTTATACACTCATATACAAGGATGTTAACACTGTCAGGTAACAGATTAATTTATACACTTCATTTACTAGTTTTGTTTATACACGGTCAGATACAGATTGTAGTTTACACTCATATACAAGGTTAGTGTTTAGACACTGCATAATACAATTGATATTTTATACACTTCATAGATAGATTGTATGTTTTTATACCTTCAGTATACAATTATGTTTATACACTTCCATAATACAATGTGTATTTTTAGACACTGTCATAGACAATGGATTGTTTATACATTGGTCATATACAGATTTGTTTGTAAACACTCCAGTATACAGATGTTGATTTTTATACACTCAAGAAACAGTTATGTGGTTATACTGTCAATACAATTGTATTGTGTTATACACGTCGATAACAATTTATTGTATAACACTTCATATAAATTGTACGTTATACACTGTCATTTACAAGTTATTGTGCTATAACCACTGGTCAATATACAATTGTGATGTTGATTTATAGCCCTGTCTAACAAAGATTTATGTTTATACACTGTCATAATGACAATGTTGATTGTTGTATACACTTCGGTATTACAAGTGGATTGTGTTATACACTTCCAGTATACAAGTTGATGTGTGTTATACAGCTCAGTAACAGATGTAGGGTTTATACACTGTCATAACAATTTGATTTATCACTTCTATACAGATGGATGTTTTAGACACTCATGTACAATTTATGTTATACACAGTCATTAACAATTTATGAGTTATACACTTCATATACAGATTTGAGTTTATACACTTCAATACAATGTGAGTGGTTTTTACACTGTAATATACAGATTTATTAACACTTCAGTATACAATATTAATTTATTTATAACACGTCATATACAATGTTATTTTATACACTGTCAGTATACAATGAGTTTTACTCTCAGTAATTCAATGTATTGTTATACACACAAATACATATGTTGTAGTGTTTTATACACACTTCATATACAGATTTGATTGTATTATACACTTCAATACATGTGTATTGTTTTTAACACTTTATTTCATATACATTTTATTTTATTACACTTCAGAACAATTGTGATTGTTTATACACTTTATATACAGATGGTACTTGATACACTTGGTCATATACAATGTTATTTTATCACGTCATAGCATTGTATGTTGATGTTATACACTTCGTATACAAATGTTGATTATTATACTCTCATAAACAATGTGTAGTATATACACTTCATATACATTTGATGTGTGTTGACAGCTCAGTATACAATTTATTTTATACACTGTCAGTAGACAATGTATTTATACAACTTCAGTATCGAAAATTTATTTTATACACTTCATAAACAAGATGGTTATGTTTATACTCTCAGTATACAATTTATTCATAACACTTCAGTGTAAACAGATGGTATTTTATACACTGTCTATCCAGATTGTATTTTTTTACACTTCAGTAATACAATTATTTTTATACACGCATATACCAATATTATGTTTTATACACTTCGTATACAGATTGTAGTTTGTTATACAATGCAGTATACAATTTATTTATACACTTGTCATATACAATGTTATTTGTTTAACACTGCAGTAATACAGATTATTTATACACTTCATATAAGTTTGTGATTGTTTATCCACTGTCAGTATACAATTGTTATGTTTTAGACACTATAACCAAGTTATTTTATACACTGTCAGTTTACAAAGTGTATTGTTATACACTTCCAGATTACAGATTTATGTTTATACTCTTCATATACAAGGAATTTATACACAGTTCAGTAGAAAGATGTTATTGTTTATACACTTATATACAGGATGTTATGTTTTATACACCATATACAATTGTGAGTGTTTAGACACGTCATATACGATTTATGTTTATACATTGCATATACTATGTAATTGTTATACACTTCCATAGACAATTGTGTTTTTATTATATATTCAATAGACAGATGTATTTTATACACTCAAGTTACAATTTATGGTTTACACGTCATAGAAAGATTGTATTTTTAGACACTGTCTGGAATACAATTTGTTTTTAACACTCATAATAATTGTATTTATACACTGTCCATATACAGATGTTATTTTATACACTGTCATATACAATTTGTTATTGTTTATTCACCATATCAATTTATGTTTTTTACACTGTCAGTATACAATTAATATTTGTACACTGTCAATATACAAATTTATTTAAAACACTTCCTAACAGATACTATATGTTAGACACTTCAGTAACAATGTATTGGTTATATACTCATATACAATTGTAGGTTTTATACACTTCATATCAATTATTTTTTATACATTCATTACAATTTTAGTGTTATACACCTTCATAACAAGTTATTTTTTATACTCTCATTACAATTTTTTTAAACACTTAACAATTATTTTTTACACTGTCATATACAATTATGTTATATACACTTCTTATACTATTGTGTGTTTAGAACACTCATATACATGTGTATTTGTTATACACAGTCATATACAATTTATGTATACACTTGTAGTATACAGATTTATTTGGTTATTACATCTGCATATCAATTTGATTTTATACACTGTCAGTATACAATTGGATTTATACTCTTCATATACAATTTGATTGTTTACACTCATATACAATTGATTTATTCATGCATATACAATGATTTATACACTCATATACAGATGTTAGGGTTAGATACTGCATATTTAATGTTGTTTTATGTGTTTTTATAACACTTCAGTTACAATTGTGAGTTGGTAAACTTTCATAATTCAGATGTGGTGATTATTTCATACACTCATATACATTTAATTTTATAAACTGTCAGGAAAGATTGTATTATACACTTCACATAATACAATTGAGTATTAACACTCATATACAATTTATTTTAACCTGTCATAACATTATTGTATACACTCATATTCTAGGTAGGTTATACCTTCATATACAGAGTGTTGTGTTATCTCTCTTACAATTATTTTCACTTCATAAAATGTATTGTTATCACTTCAATATCTGAAGTTTATTTATTTTATACACTGCATATACATTGTTATTTACATAGTCACGAGAAAAAGTCTTGATACACTTCAAGATACAAGTTTTTTTATACACTGGCATAGACAATTTATTTGTTTTACACAGCATATTCATTTTATGTTTTACTCTCAGTACAATTTATTTGTAGACACTGCAAATACAATTTATTTTATACACGTCAAAACAATTAATTTATACACTTCTTATACAATTAATTTTAACACGGTCATATACAGATGTTTAGTGTGATTACACTTCATATACAATTGTATGTTGTTATACACTGTCATATACACGATGTGATGTTATACCTTCATAGACAATGTATTTTATACACTGTCATATACAGATGTGATGTTTTATACACTTCAGTATAACAGATTGGATTGTTTATACACTACAGTATACTAAGTATGATTATACACTGTCATATAAATTGTGATGTTATACCACGTCATAATATTTATTTTTATACACTTCAGTTACATTTAGTTATTCAATGGTCAATATACAATTGTGATGTTATACACTTCATATACAATTATGTTAACACTGCAGTATCCAATCTCCTCAACAACATACAACAAAGGAAAAATTTATACCTAACCATGTATAACAACATCTCACATCTTAACCTAGACCAGTGTATGAACACAATCTACACATCTGATATACCTACCATATAACACATACACACCTGAATACCACCATGTAAAACACACATCACACAACTCAAACCTGAACCATATACACATCACACATCAATACCTACCATGATAACCACATCACACATCTTATACCTACTATTTATAACCACACATCACACACCTTAGACTACTCATGTATAACACACATCCACACATCAGTATAACTACCAGGATAACACATCACACATCTTATACCTACCATATAACACATCACACACGTTATACCTTCCAGTATAACACACATCACACATCTTATACCTACCATTATCACACATCACACTTCTTATACCTGACCATTATAACACATCCACACTGTTACCTGACCAGTTATAACACCCATCACACATCTATACCAACCATGTATAACACATCCCACATCTTATACTTGACCATTATAACAAACATCACACATCGTATACCTACCATATAACACATCACACAACTGTATACCTGACCATGTAGAACACTCATCACACAACTAATACCTACCATTAAACACACATCACACATCGGAACCAACCATGTAATAACCATCACACATCTTGATACCTTACATTATAAAACACATCACACACTGATACCTACCAGTTGTATAACAACGCACATCAGCACATCTCTGATATACCTACATATAACACACATCACACATCTCAATACCTACCATGTATAACCATCACACATCTTATAACCACCATTATAACACACTCACACAGCTGTATACCTACAGTGGATAACACACACACACATCTATACCTACCATTAGAACACATCAACATCATATACCTACCATTTATACACATCGCACAACTTATTCCTACATGTAAACACACAACACCATCTCTTATACCTGACAATTATAACACATCACACATCCTATACCTGACCAAGTATAACACAGCACACATCTGTATACCTACCATGTAAACATTCCATCACACACACCCCCTCTTATACCTACAAGATAAACACACCTCACACAGTGCTGTATACCTGACCAATTAAACACACACACTCATCTAGTATACCTACAATAATTTTACACATCATCACCTTCGTAAACACCGTTAAACACACATCACACATCGTAAAACCTTGACCACTATAAACACACTCACACATCTGTATACAGACCATTAGAACACACATCACGCATCTATACCTACCAATTATAACACATCACACATCTTATACCTTACCATTAATAACACATCACACATCTGTATACCTACCCATGTAAACACACATCAAACATCTGTATACCACCATTATAACACACATCACACATCTGTAGTACCTACCAATATAACACACAACACACATCTGTATACCTACAGTGATAACACATACCACATCTTATACCTACCATTAAAACATCACACAACGTAACCTACCATTTTAACACCACATCCACACATCTTACCTGAACCATGTGTAACACATCAACATCTGTATACACCTGACCATTAATAACACATCACACATCTGTATACCTACCATTATAACACACATCAACTCATCTGTATACCTACCACTGATAACACACAACACACATCTTATACCTCCAGCTGTATAACACACATCACACTTCTGTATCACTGACCAGTATATAAACACACAATCACACAATCTTATACCTACCTGTATCATCACACCTCACATACTTTTACCTACCAGTGTATAACACATCAAAAACATCTGTATACCTACTCAAACACACCTCAAACATCTTATACCTACCATGTATAACACACAACACACATCTATACCACCATATAACACTCATCACAACTCACTTCTGATAACCGACCATTATAACACATCACAAACATCTGTATCCTGACCATTATAACATCACACAACTATATACCTGCCAGGTATAACACATCACACTCTATACCACCAGTGTATAACACACACACACATCGATATACCTGACCATTAACCACATCAACACATCTTATACTTGACCATTGTATAAACACACATCACACATCTGTATATCCGACCATTATTGAATACACATCACACATCTGTATACCTACCAGTTATAACAAACATCACACATCGATAACCGAACAATCTATAACACACAACACACATCTTAATACCAGACCTTATAACAACAATCACAATCTTTATACCTTCCATGTATAACACACATGCACACTGCTAGATACCTGACCAGTGAGAACACACAACTCATCACACATCTTGAAACCAGACACTGTTATAACACATCTCACATCTGAATACCCTACCATTATAACTCATCACTCATCTGTTACCTGAACCAGTGTATAAACACAACACACATCTGTATACCCTGACCATGTATAACAAATCACACATCTTAAACCTACCATGTAAACACTTCATCACACAGCTGTTTCCTACCATGTAAAACACATCACACACTTTATACTGACCAGTTATAACTCATCACACATCTGTACTACCTACCAGCTATAACACACATCACTCATCATAACCTGACCATGATAACAACAACAACACACATCTGTATAACCTACCATTGTATAAACACACATCACCATCTTATACCCACCATTAACACACATCACATATATTAAACCACTCATGATAACACATCACACATCGTATACCTACCATTTAAAACACACATCACACATCTGTATACCGTTGACCATGTATAACACATCCACACATCTTATACCAACCATAGTAATATGACATCACACATTCTGTATACGACCATGTATAACCACATCACACAGCGATACCTACGCTTTATAAGCACATCACACACACACTTATACCTCCCAGTGTATAACACATCACAACAACATCTGTATACATGACCAGTGTATAAACACATCACACAATCTGATAACCAACCAGTAATACACACATCACACATCTGGATACCTGACCAGTGGTAAACAACACACATCTGTATACCTGACCAATATAACACATCACAACATCTGTAACCTCGCATATATAACCTAACACATCACACCTCTATACTGACCGTGTATAACACATCACAACAATCATATACCACCAAGTTTATAAACACGTCACGAACAAACATCTATACCAACCATGTATAACACACAACTCCCACTTAACCTACCTATTACAAATCACACACTCGATACCTACCAGTGTAATTACCACACATCACACATCGATACCTACCATGTAATAACACACACATCACACATCGATACCTACCAAGTATAACACTCATCACACACTGTATACCTGTACCTTGTATAACCATCACACATCTGTATACCTACCATTATAACACACATCACACGATCTTAATACCGACCAGTGTATAACACATCACACATCCTGTATTCCAGCCATGTATAACATCCACACATACACATATCTATACCTGACCAGTGTATAAAACACATCACACATCTATATACCTGACCAGTGAAAACACACATCACACATCTTGTATCACCTGACCAGTGTATAAACACATCACACATCTTAGACATGACCATGATAACACATCACACATCTGTATTCCTACCAGGGTAAAACACACATCACACACTGTAGTACCTTCCCATGTTATACAACACACATCAACACGCATCTGTAATAACCCGACCATTTAAACACATCACACATCTTATACCTGACCATTAACACATCACACACTGTATACCTGACCATGATAAACACACATCACACATCGTATACCTACAGTGTAATAACACACATCACACATCTGTATAACCCCACCATTATAACACCCATCACACATCTGTATACCTAACCAGGGTTAACACATCACACAACTTATACTTGACCATGTATAACAACACATCCCACAGCGGTATATCTACCAGTTTGTCTAGCAAATCATCACAACACTGTATACATACCATGTAATAGACACTAAAATACCCAAACTGACGCACACTTCAATATACCTACCCAGTAAAATACACATCACACATCGTAATACCGACCAGTGTAAAACACACATCACACATCTGTATACCTACCAATGTATAATCACACATCACACATCTTATACCTACCATGATAACACACATCACACATCTGTATACCCACCATTATATCACACACCACATCTGTATACCTACCATGTAAACACACATCACACATCTTATTACCTGACAGTGAATAACACACATAACACATCTTATACCTACCAGTATAACACACATCACAACATCTTATACCTGACCATGATAACAACACAGCACACATCTATAACCACCAGTGTATAACTCATACACATCTTATACAGTCCATGAGTATATCACCATCTCACTCTGTACTACCTGACCATTATACACATCACACACTCTGTAACCGACCATGACGAACACACATCACACATCTTATACCACCATGTATAACACTCACACATCTTATACCTTACCATGTATAACACATCACACATCGTATACCTACCATTAATAACACATTCACACATCTTTACCTACCATTATTAACACACAACACACTTCTGTAACCTACCATTAAGAAAACACCACACATCTGTATACCTACCATTATAACATACATCACACACTTAACCTACCAAGTGTATATCACTCATCACACATCGAATACCGACATGTATAACACACATCTCACATCGTATACCGACCAGTATAACACACTCACACAACTGTAATCCTACCTGAAACGACATCACACATCTGTATACCTACCAGTCTAATAACACAAACACACATCTCTATACTGACCATTTATAAACACAACACACATCTGTATACCGAACCAGTTTAATAACACTACAACACACACTGTCAACCTGACCAATTGTTAAACACACATCACACATCTGTAACCTACCATTATAACACATCACACATATGAACCCTAACCATGTATATCACCATCACACACTGTACTTCCGACCAGTGAATAACAGCATTCAACAATCTTATACCTGACCATTAAACACAACACACACTGTAGTACCTGACCATGAGTATAAACACACAGCACCCCATCGTGATAACCTACATGATAACACATCACTACACGACACATCTATACCTGACCAGGTATAACACACAACCCACATCTTAATACCGTCACCTGTAAACACACATCAACACATCTGTATACCTGACCATGATAACACAATCGCACATCTGATACCACCATGTACACACACTTCACACATCTTATACCGCACATTGAATAACCAATCACACATCAGTATACCTGACCAGTGTTTAACACACAGCACACCCTGCTTAACCTACGCATTATAACACACATCACACATCTTAAACCTGACCATATAACACATCTCACATCTTTCCCGGACCATGTATAACACACTCACACATCCTTTATACCTACCATATATAACACAACATCACACTTCTATAACGCTGACCAGTAAACACACATCACACATCGTATACCTGACCAGTATAAACATCACACAATCTGTATACTACCATGTAATAACAAACATCACACTCTGTATACCTGACCATGTATAACACACACATCACACATCTGTATACCTGACCATGATAACATTCACACATCTGTATTCCTTGACCATGTAAACACACATCACACATCTTAAACCTGACCACTGTTTAAACACACATCACAACATTTGTATACCTTCCATTGAATAACACAGCACACATGTATACCAGACCAGTGTAAAACACAAAACACACATCGTATACCTGACCCACGCATAACACACATCACACATCTTAACCTGACCATGATAACACATCACACATCCGTATACCTACCATGTATAACAACTCACACACTTATAACCTTGACCATGTATAACACATCAACATGCTGTATACCCACTCAGTATAACCATCACACAGCTTAACACCTGACCATTGTATACACACATCACACTCTATACCTTACCATTATAACACATCACACATCTTAACCTGACCATATATAACCACATCACAAACATCTGTATACCTGACCAAGTATAAACACACAATCAACACATCGTATACATGTCCCTTATACACACATCACACAGCTTAACCAGACCATGTAAAACACACATCACACATCTTATACCTACCAGTGTATAACACATCACAATTCTTATACCCTACATTATCACACATCCACATCTTAATACCTGACCCATGACTAACATACATCACACATCTGTAACCTACCAGTGTATAACATACTTCACAAATCATCTGTAAACCTGACCATTATAACACATCACACACTGGATACCTACCATTATAACATCACACATCACACAGCTGTATCCTGACCATGTATAACACACATCACACTTCTGTAAACCTGACCATTAATAACACCACATCACACATCTTAACCACCAGCTGTTTAACACACATCACACATCTTTATTCCTACCATGTATAACCACATCAACTAACATCTTAACCTAACATTATATCACATCACACATCTGTATACCTACAGATAACACATCACAACATCTGTATACCTGACCGATAGAACACACACACACATCTTATACCGACGCATTATAACACATCACACATCTTATAACCTGCCATTAAAACACACAACACACAGCTGATACCATACCTAGATATATCAAACATCACATATCTTACCTACCATTAGAACACATCACACATCTGTAAACCTGACCAGTTATAACACACACACAACATCTGTATACCTGACATGAATAACACACATCACACATCTGTCTACCTACCATTATAAACACATCACACAACTTCTACCTACCATTATTACACACATCACATCTTTCCCAGACCAGTGTAAACACAGCACACTCTTAACCACCATGTATAACATCACCTCATCCACACATCTCTGAACCTGACCAGTGTATAACATCACACATCCACAAACTTATACCTGACCAGTGTATAACACACATCACGACATCTGTATACCTACCAGAGTATACACATCACAATAAGCAAACAACTTTCTACCTGACAATGTATAACACATCACTAATCTGGACACCAACCAGTGTATAACACACACACCACATCGTATACCAAACCATTAAAATCACACATCACACACATCTGTATACTGACCAATATAACTCACATCACACATCTGTATAACTGACCATGTATAACACACTTCACACATCTTGTAACCGACCATTATAACACACATCACCACGTATACTACCAATGTTCTCACACATCACACATCTTATACCTACCATGATATCCATCACACATCTGTATACCTGACCCATTATAACATCACACATCACACACATCCTGTAATACCTGACATGTATAACACACATCACACAAACTCTTTATATTACCTACCCTATAACACACACACACATCTGTTACCTGACCATGTAATACACACATCACACATCTATACCTAACCAGTAAACATCACACATCACCTCTCATATACGTACCATGATAACCAATCACACTTCTCAATACCAACCATTATAACACATCACACATCTGATACCTACCAGTGTATAACATAACCACACAGTCTGTATACCTACAATTAATAACACACCCTCACACATCTGTATACCTACCTTTATTAACACACATCACACAGCTAATACACGAAAGTAGATTAACACACATCACACATTCTTAAATACTCTAACCAATGTATTACACGACTCACACATCTGTATACCTGACCGAATGTATACACACATCACACATCTGTATACCTACCATGTATAACCCACATCACACATCTAAACCGACCTGTATAACACACATCACACATCGTATACCAGACCATGATAACCATCACACATCTTAAACCGGACCATTCTAACACAACACACATCTTATACCTACCTCATATATAACACATCATCACACATCTGTATACCGACCAAGTTAACATCCACATCACATATCTTATACCTAAACATGTAAAACACCCACAAACATCTATACCCTACCATGTAAAAACCATCACACATCTGTAGACCACCATTATAACACACAACTCACATCTATAACCTGAACCATTTAACACATCCACACATCTGTATACCTACCATATAACACACATTTTACACCCTTAAATTTTTAATTTAAAACCAAACCCCTCTTTAATTTAAATTTTTATTTTAACCCAAAACCAAAACCCCTTTAAAAATTAAAAATCTTTTTAACCAAAAACCAAAAAATTTTAATAATTTTTACAATAAAAAATTTTACTTCTATAATTTCCCTTTAAAAAACCCCTTTAATTTAAAAATTATACCACAAACCATTATTACCTTTTTTCATTATTTAACCCCTCCCAAAAATCTTTACCTAAATTTTTTTCCATCAACAATTAAATTTAAAACCACACAACTAATTTTTAATTAACCCTCCACATCTTTAAAATTAACAAATTTTTACAAATCCAAATCTTTATATAAATTTTTAAAATAACATCTTTATTCCATTATTACCCCTCAAAATCTTTATAAATATTTTACCCCCTAAAAATCCCATTTAAAAATTTTTACCCAAATTTTTAATTAAAATTAAAATTACCCATCAAAAATCATAAAATTCTATTTTACCCCCCAAAAAATCATTTTAATTTATTTTAAAACCTCCCCAAACCACATCTATATTAAAAATCAAATTTATATCCCAAAACCCAAATCAAAAACTTTTAATTTTTTAAAACCCACAACATCATATAAAAAACTTTTTTACAAAAAAATTATTAATTTAAAAACAATATTCCCATTCCAAAATTTTTAACTAAATTTTAAACCCACCCAAACCATTTTTATTAATTTTAAAAAAAAAATTATAAATAAATTTTAAAACCACCAAATTTAAAAAATTAAATTATTTAAAAAACCAAAATCTATTTAAACCTAAATCTAATTTAAAAACAAAACAATTAAATCTTATTACCATAAAAATCAAATTTTAATTAATTATTTACCCACCAAACTTTAATTAAATAAC
>JAODAL010077809.1:0-13137 GCA_025379985.1 Phyllomedusa bahiana
CAAATTTAATTGGATAGGCAAAAAGGAAAAATTTTTATTGGTATGGGAAAAAAGATCCGGGAAGGTGTCTAGGAAGAGGCAGGCCCTTTAAAAAGGGGGGGAGCGACCCGGCCCAAATTTTGCCCAATTTACCGGTGCAGTGGCCCTTTAAATTTAACACTGCCGGCGGGGCGCGCCCCTAGGGAGCGGGACCAAGGGCGGTGAGGGGCAGGGCAGGGAGGAGCCTGAGCGGGGGCCGGGTTTAAAGGGTGCAGGTACCGCCCCTTTTGGAAGCGTATTGAGTGCTGTGGATTTTTGTAAATTTTTTATACAGTATTTTTGGGGGTTTCAAGTACCCCTTTTTCCCCGAGCCATCTTCGGGAACCAGGGGGTTTCTTATCATTCCCTTTAAAATTCTATCCTGGGACCCAAACACTACATACACAGCACGGGTTTTCCCCCCTTCAATACGAATACAATTTAAAAATATTTATTTTTACCTATAAAAATTTCAGATACTGCAAATGTTCCCCACCCTCTACTCCCTCCAGGGCCGTCTCTTTTCCAAATTTGGGGCCCGGTAGGCCCCTTGCTCGGGGGGGGGCCCCGATCTCATGGGGCACCCCCCGGGCAGCTGCCTACCCTGCCCTGTGGAGGGGCCCGCCAGGCTCTGCCCGGGGGCAGCCGGGATTCGGGGGGCAGCCCGGCTCCCCGGGGATCGCCGGGGGAGGGTGGGGTTTCCCTCTGGGGGGGCCCCCCAAATACCCCGGGCCGGTCTGTGGCCCCCTCATAAAACGGCTGCATGGCCGGGTCACAGACCCCGCCTTTCAGCCATCCGGCCGCCCCCTGCCCCCGGGGCGAAAGCAGGCAGCAGCCCAGGGTTTAACGGTTTTGGGGGTCTTAATGATCCGTCTGTTAGCTCCCAGGATTTCCGCGGGGGAGGGCGCGAAAGTGATGAACCTATCGCGCGCCCCGTCCGCGGCCCCGGGACCCCTGCTGCCCCGCGGGCCCCTCCCGGACGTGGAGAAAAGGGCAAGGAAATCAGGTAAGTAAGATTTTTATTTATTTAATTTTTTTTTAAAAATCCCACCCTGCCACCTATTACTGCCCTGCCACCCCATAAAACTGGGCCCCGCCCCCAAAATTCTGCCCTGCCACCTTTTATTGCCCCCCGCCACCAATTTACTGCCCCCGCCAACCCATATAATGCCCTGCCCCAAATATTTCTTCCCCGCCCCCTATATCTGCCCCCGCCCCCCAATATACTGCCCTGCCACCTGTAAAACCCGCCCTGCCTACCCCCCTATATACTGCCCTGCCCGCCACCTTTTTTACTGCCCTGCCACCTATATACTGCCCTGCCACCAATAAAACGGGGCCCTGCCACCTAAATACTGCCCTGCCACCAATATACTGCCCTGCCACCAATATACTTTCCTGCCACCTATATACTGCCCTGCCACCAATATACAGCCCTGCCACCTATATACTGCCCTGCCACCAATATACTGCCCTACCACCTATATACTGCCCTGCCTGCCACCTATATACTGCCTGCCACCTATATACTGCCCTGCCTGCCACCTATATACTGCCCTGCCACCAATATACTGCCCTGCCACCTATATACTGCCCTGCCACCAATATACTGCCCTGCCACCTATATACTGCCCTGCCACCAATATACTGCCCGCCTAACCCCCTCCACCAATATACTGCCTCCCCCTTAACCCCCAAATTTTAAATGCCCTCCTGCCACCTATATACTGCCCGTGCCTCCTATATACTCCCCTGCCACCTATTTACTGCCCTGCCTGCCACCTATATACTACCCTGCCTACCACCTATATACTGCCCTGCCTGCTACCTATATATGCCCTGCCTGGCCATAAACTGCCCTGCCTACCAATTATACGGGCCCTGCCGCCCTAATTACTGACCTGCCTGGTTAATTAACTGGCCTCCCTTTGCCTAATTACGGGCCCATCTATATGGGGTTTAATACAGGAGGGCCCTACAATCTATGGGGGAGATATTACAGGGGGCCTACAATCTACAGGAGGGGCTATAAACCTAGCTACAGGGGACAGCATATCTACCTACAGTTAGCCTGTAAACCTACCTACTTAATGGTGGGCAGCATTACTACCTACTTACTAAATGTGGGGCGCCCATAACAAAGGTAGGAATCGGCAGCGAAGTGCTGATAAAGTGAGAATTCTAAGATGTTTGTGTGTTACATTCTGCAGGGCCGAGTTGCGGCCGGGAGAAGTCGTCATGTCGGTCTATACGGAAGGAGAGGAAAAGGGAAAAAGAACGATTCAGAGAACGACGTCTCCGGTGGGTCCCTGGTGTCCGGGGTTATTTTGCTATTATATTCCAGCAGTGCTAAAGGCTCTGTCAGGTCATGGTGACCTGAGCTGGTACTGTTTACATTTGTTTCTTTGAGTAGAGGTTTTTTTTTTTCTTTGGCGGGGGTGGGGTGGGTGGGGGAGAGTGGGGTGGATGGTGGGAGGGGGGGCCCCAGTACACCTCTCTGCCCAGGGGCCCATAGTGCTGTTAAGACGGCCCTGCTCCCTCATCTCTGTCCAACACCCCATTCAGAACATACATTCTGCTGATGATCTTAGATGAAATTCCTCCATCATTCGAACTTCCCACTTCTGCCTGCAAGACTTTGCTATGATTGTACCGATTCTCTGGAATTTGCTATTCTTGACTCTTTGACTAATTTAGAAGACTTATAGTTTTCAGTACTGTATTAGCTAAAAATAAAAAAATTTCAAAGGGAGTCAACAAAACCCCCCTTTCCTTTTTGTCCCCACCCTTCCAGTGACGCGCCGGGGGTGGGGCCCCCCCCCCTAAGGGGACGGGGCGAATTTACCGCCTCGATGGGCGTGGGCCGGAGGGAATGATGCGTTCGGGGCGTGGCTAACGTTTTTTGGGGGCATGGGCCCAATTGGGGTTCGGGGGGGGGGGTGGCTAAAAAGGGGGGACTGTTCGGGGGAGGTTATTTTTAAGGGGACCGCCCCGGAAACCCCCGGAGCACAGCGCGGCGTTTTTAGTGAATAGTCAGGACCCCCCGGGTGCGTGGGTCCCGGGTATGGGCCCCCCCCCACAGGTTGGAAAAAAACCTGAGGGGGGTTGGTGAGAGTGGGGAGGGGCTGGGGTGGGGGTACAGGAGGCAGTCCAGTCGGTTTTGATGGTGGTGGGAGGGGCCTGTGGGGGCGCCCTTTAGGTAGAAGACAGAAGGGGGAGCGCCCGAAGGGCGGGCCCAGGCCTCCCCAGGGCTGAGGGGCCCGAATGTACAACCAGGGGTCGCCGCCGCCCCGTGGGAAAACCCCCCCGGGGACCCTCCCGGGGGGGGGGGATCGCCCAAAGGGGGTCGGGGTCGGTTTCCCCTCGGCTTTGGGGGGGGAATCCAAGTTGGCCGGCGAGCTTGGGGGGGGGGGCAGGGGGGAAACCCTTTAACCAGCCCGGGGAGGGTCCAGGGTGTCGCCCCTTTGCCCGCGATCTGGTCCCGGTGGTTTTACGGCGGTCCCTTCTGGCAGGTTCCGGGCGGGGGGGACTTTTTCCCGGAACGTAGGGGCGGGGTTTATCGGGGCAGGGGGCCCAATTTTGGGGGGAGGCGTGGGTTTAAATGGTTTGGTTGGGGGGGGGGGGGTTTGGGTTTTTAAAAAAGGGAAAAAAGGGGTAGAAAAAAAAAAAAAGGAGGTTGGGCTTCCGGAAAAAAAAGGAAAAAAATGGGGAAAAAAGGAAAAAAAAACCCCCCCTCCCGGCCTGCGGCCCCCCATCCCCGGCCCCCCCCCACCCCCCCCTTATTGGGTTTCCCCCCTCCAGACCTGCCCAGCCCCCCCCGCCTGCTTTTGGGGCCCCTTTACCCCCCCCCGGGCCTTTTCCGGGGGGCAAACCCCCGGGGAGGGAACCCGGGGGGATCTTTCCCCGCCCCCCCCGGGGGGAAAAGTGCAGGGTAAAGGGGTGGGTTTTTCAGCGGGGCCCCCGGGAGCATTTGGGGAGTACACAATCAGTTTGGGTTCATTTCCCCTGCTATTGCGATCCCGGGGATGCATGTAGGGATGGGGTCCAGCGCAAAGGGGGAGGGGGGTTCGGGGAGGGCGCAGTGGGGGGTTGGTTTTGGAATCAGGGGGCTTGGCGAATTTTCGGAAGCGGCATTGCTGGCCCGTATGGAAAATTTTTGGGGGGGGCAGTTGGGGGCCCGGGGGCCCCCTTGGGGGGCGGGGTTTTGCCGCGGGGCTTGGGGACGGAACACGCCGGTAGGTTGGCGGGCGGGGGCTGGGCGTTTGTTTTTGGTTTTGGGGTTTTCTAGGCATAGTTAGTGGTTTTTTTGGTATCCGTGCAAACTTGAAAAAAAGGCAAAAGGGAACAGGATTTTCGTGCGGTTGGAAAGAAAAGGGCCCCCGGGGCAGGTGTAAGTCGCTTTTAGGGCCCGCTTGGGGACAAATTAAAGAAGGGGGTGCGGGAGAAGATTTTTGGAAGGGATGAATATTTGGAAATTTTCTCCCTCCTCCCCCTTGGAAAAAAATTTTTTGGGCAAGGGGAAAAAAAGGGAAAAAAGAAAGAAGAAGGGGGAGGGGGAAAGGAGGGGGCGTCGATTCCCCCAGACGTTTACCAATTTTGGGTGCAAAACGTTTTGCCCCTATTGGGGAAGCGGGATTGGGGGAAAAAAGGGGCCCGAGAAAATGTTTGGGGGCCCGGGTTTTTTATTATATGGGCTCGATTGGTGAGGCGCAGGCCGGGGGTAAAGGGGGGGTTTGGGTTTGGGTTTCGTTTTCGAAAAGAGGGGTTCGGCAGAGGGAAAACGGTTTAGGGCCCTCGGGTTTTGTTGGGACCCCAAAAAGGGTATTGGGGTTTTGGGTTTAAAGGGTTTTGGCCCCCACGAAGTTTGGCCGGCCCTTTTATGGAGGGGTTTCCCCTAGCGGGGGTTGGGGGGCCGGGGGGGGGGGGGGGGGGGGGGCGGGGGGGGGGGGGGGGGGGGGGTCAGGGGGGGGGGGGGGGGGGGGGGGGGGGGGGGGTCAAGGGGGGGAAAGGGGCCTGCTGGCAGTTTAACAGCGGGCAAAGTTAAAATTTGGGACAAAGGGTGCAAATTTTTTTCATTATCTGTTCCCTTTGCGGGGCTCCTCCCATGCGGTGTCCAAAAATGCCTTTTAAAAAGGGAAAAGGGGAAAAAAGGGGGGAGCGCCAATAGCAGGGGGTGACGCCGGGGAGGGCTGTGTGAGATGGGCCGGGTTTTGGCCCGGTTTAGGGATCCTATGGACGCCCCGTTTTTTCAGGGGGGGTTTTTTGGTCTGGGGGGGTTTTTGGATCCTTTTTCCGGGTCATCAGGGTTTCCCTTTTCATTTTAAAAACCCGAAAATCGGGATTGAGCAATTTCCCTCGGTGGGGGTCGGAAAAAAATTTAAAAAAGGAGGGGGTTTCAGGGAGAAAGGCGGGGCCTTTTTTTAAAAAGGGCCCCCTTTTCCCCGGGTTTAGTGGTTAAAAACCCCTAGGGTTTGGTTTTCCCCAAAAAAAAAAACCCCAAACAAGGGGTTTCCCGGGCCCCTAAAATCACCTATCGTTCCCGAAGGGGTGCTCCGTTTTTGAGGAATAGACCCCGGGGTTGTGTTTTCCCTTTTGTTTTTCCCTTTTCCCCTTTTATGAGGCTTTACATTGGTTTTGACATTTTGGGGGGGGGTCGTTGTTGGCAAAAGGGAGATTTTCGAGTCGGCTTTTCGATTTTTTTGCCTGTGCATGCTAGAGTGTCATTTGTTTGGGGGGTTTTTTTGGGAGGGAAAGTTTTTTTTGTGGATAGGGGCCCCCCCGATGGGGTGTTCGTTGTCCTGCCCCCTTTCTTTGAGGCGTTTTTGTTCTTTTTTTGGGGTGGGTTTTGGGGAATTTTGTCGGGGGTTCCCGACTTTCCATTTTAAACCAAATTTCCTTTGACGATTTTTTTTGTGTTTGGGCCCGGGGGGTTCTTTTCCGTTTGCGGGTCATTTTTGTTCCCAAACGCTGAATTTTGGGTTTGGGGGATCGTTTTGGGGGGGTTTCCTTCCCGGCGGCGGGGGGAAGGGTGAGGGCCCCATTTTTTTTTTTTAAACTTTTTTGGGGAAATTTTCCCTCGGTTTCGGTTCCCAGGGGTTTTAGGTTTTCCTGTTTTTGAACTTTCGGGCCTTAAAAGGGGGGAAGTTTTAGAGGGTAGGGCAGTTGAGGAAAAGGGGCGCTGCGGGAGCTGCCAATTTACTGCCCGGGCAAACTCAATTTTTGGCCCGAGGGGGTTTTTGCCAAAGGGCCGGGTGTTTTTGTCGGGGGCTTGGCTAGGAGCGACCGGGTGGGGGTTTTTAAAAAAAACCCCATCACTTTGTGGGGCCTTTTTTTTTCAGGAAAACTAGGGAAGGGGTTTTTGGGGGTTTTTTGGGGGTCCCCTTTTTTTTTTTTAAGTATAAAAGGTCGGGGGCCTATTTTAATGGGGAGGGTTGTGGGGAAATTTTTACCGATGCCCGCCGGGGGCTTTGGGGCTTTGGGGGCAACCCGGGCACAAAGGGTTTGGGGGCGCGGCCCTGGGTTTGGCCCTTTACTTTATGGGGAAACTCAAATGGGTTTGGGCAGGAACTTTTGGGTTTTCTGGGAAATTTTTTTCCCCCATTTTTTGGTTTGGGCCCTAGAGCTGTGGGGGGGACCAGTTTCCGAGCAGGAAAAATCAGGTTTTCATTGGGCAACAATTTGGGGGTTTTGGGTTTAAGCCATCAACAAACTGGGCGCCTTCATCCCCTCCCAGTTTGGGTTTTCCTGCTTCGGTTTTTTGGGGCTCCGTTGCTTGGGCGGAAAATCTTGGGTTTTAGGGGGAGCCAAAAATTCCCCGGGGTAAGGTTTGGGGTGGGGGTTTTCTGACCTCCCCTGTCTCGCTGGCCCGTGGGAGCGGTTTTAAAGGCGCTTGGCCCCATTTAGCGGCGGGGCGTGGGAGAGGAGTGCCCTCATAACTTTTGGAAAAGTGGGCCCCCGGGGAAAATGACCCATTTTGGGTTCGTTTTTTTCGCTGGCAGGGGGGGAACCCCCGGCGGGGCTTTTTTTGGGAAACGGCCTTTGGGGTTTTTTGGGGGCAGACGTGGTTGAGGGATTTGGTTTTGATTTCCTCAAAAAGGAAAAGGGTGAGCTGGGGGGGCCCTGTGTGCTTGGGGGAAAGCACGTACATCGCAGGGGGGTTGGTCCCGGGGGCAAAAGTGTTTCCAAGTTTTTTGTCGGGGGGGTTCTTTCGGTTTTCCCGTGGCGGAGGAGGAGGGAAACCTTTACTTTGGTTTTTTGTTAAATTTTTTTTGGGCCCCCCCCCTTTAAAGAGGGGTCTTCCCCCAGAATCGGGGCCCGGGGGGCTAGGGTTCACGGGGCCCAGTGAAACTTTTGCCTGTTAGAGCGGCTTGGGGGAGTTTTTGGTTTGGGAAAGGGGGTTGGGGGTCCCTTTGTTGGTGTTTTTTTTTCCCCTATTTAGGTTTTTCTTTCTCACTTGCATTTTTCGGTCATTTCGAGTGGGGGGTTTTGTTTCGCTAGGGCGGAAAGGGGGGGCGGGGGTTTGAAGGGGGGGGATGTCGGGACCTTGGGGGGCGCCTTGGTCTTTTGGGTCAGAGATCCCCAAAACCGACCAAATAGGGCGGGGGAAAAGGGTGGTTTTTAGGTGGGGTTTTTAAGGGGGAGTGATTTGCCCTCTGAAAAAAATTTCCCGGGGGTTTTCCCCTTTTGTTTTCCCCGGCGGGGTTTAGGAAGGGCCAGTCCTGGTTGCACAAGATGGGTCTTTTCTTTTTCCCCGAAATTCCCAAATTTTTAGCGGGTTTTCCCCTTAAAAGGGCTGGAGGGGGCTGGGTCTTGAAGGGTTTGGATTTTGCACCCCACTTTTCAAATTTTGGGGGGGGACGGGGGCCGCTGGCTGGGGTTTTTTAAATTCCGGGTTGGTGCGGAGAATTTGGGGGATGGGAGTTTGGACCCGGTTTTTGGGTTTTTTTGTTCGCCCACACTTGGGGGCGGGGGCTTGCATTTTAAAAAAATAGGGGGGGGGGGGGAGTTGGGAGACCGGGGGGGGGAGGGGGGTTTTTTTATGTACTTTGTTTCTTTTCTTCCAAACTTCCCCGGTTTCCCCCGTTGGTTTGGAAATTCCTTGGGGGCCCCTCATTTGTGTTTTTGGGGCGCGGGGGGGGGGAGCTGATGTTTCCAAACCAGGGGGGGGGGCGGGGGGGAAAAATATTTGGAAACCCCTTTTCCCCCCTTCAAAAAAAAAAAAAAAATTTTTTTGGATTTTTTTTGGATTTTTTGGGTTTGGTTTTTTGGGGGTTGGGGGTGGAGTTTTTTTGCGGTAAAGCAAAAAGGGGGACAGGCCTCCAGAGATCCTGGTGCTGCATGCTTTGGGGGGAATTTATCTGGGGTCCCTGCCCTCTCGGGAATTGTTAGGAATTTTAAGCAAAGACCTGTTTGCAGCTATGGAACCCCCCCTATCCGAAAATTTTGGGGATAGTTTTGGGTCGGATATTGTTTCCGGGGACCCGTGGGGGGGGGGCTCGCTCCCCGGGGGCCCAAACATAAATACATTTTGGGTGAAGGATTAACAGGGCGGAAAGGAAAATTTGTTTGGGAAGGAACAGGGGGATATTGGTGCCGGACCCTGAAGATGGAGTCGGGTTTAAGGGGAATTTTCTGGAGAGGATGGGGTTTCCCCCCTGCGGCTGTTGGGTTTTTGGCTTGTGGGCCCTCGGGGTTTCCAAAAGGGATTGAAAGAGCCCTTTTGGTGGGGGGGGGTGGGGCCGGTTTTGGGACAGATTGGGGTGGGTGGTTCCCCCCCCCCCGCCCCCCCCCCCCCCCCCCCCCCCCCCCCCCAATTTTTTCCAACGGGGTCAACGTTGGGCGCCCGGAGGTTCCCCCCCTTGGGGGTTTGGGTGATAATTTTGGGGGGGGGGTCCTTCCCGGATAGGATTCCCTCAGCATTTTGGGTATTGGGTCGGGCCCCGGCCGGGGGGGGGGCTCCCTTTAAGGGGTTATCCCGGAGGAGCAAAAAGGCTTTTTTAGCCCCCGAGCCGGGGGGAGTTCCCAACTGGGGGTAACGGTGGTTGTTCCTTCCGGGGGGTTTTTGGGGCCCGGGGGGAAAGTTTTGCTCCCAAAGGGCCTCGGCCCCCATGGGGCGGGGTTTTGTCTTTTTGGGTTTTTGGGGGATTAGTGTTTTGGGGAGGGGAAAAATATTTATATATTTTATATAAAATTATATAAAATATTAGATACTTTTTTTAAAAAGGAGCTTAGGTTTTGGCGTAAAGGGTATTTGGGGAGGTACATTTTTTTCACTTTTTTAAAAATTTATAAAATAATAAAAACCCCATATATAAAATAAAATAAATATTAAAAAATTTTTTTAAATTTTAATTTTTCAGGGAAATTGGGTTTTTTTATGTATTTTAAAACTGGTTGTTATATTTATTGTTTTTTTATTTTTAATTTAAAAAAGGGTGCGTGGCCCAATTTTATTCCCCAAATCGGGGTTTTTAGTGTTTTATCATTGGTGGGGACGGTAGCCCAAAAGGGGCTAAAGGAAGGTGAAAAAGGGGGGGGTGGTTTTTTTGGGGTTTTTTGGGGGTGAGGGCCTTTTGGGCAGGTGAGAAGGGGAAAAACAAATCAGCGATGCCTTTGGGGTCCTGACACTTTTCCCGACCCTCATTTTGCCCCTTTTTTGCAGTTTTTTAAAAAATTTTGGGCCCGGGTGACAGGTTTCCGCTTTCATTTTTTTGGTTACTAACTATTTTCTAGCAGATGGCGGGGTTTTTGGGAAAACCCAAAAATGACAAACTTTCCCTTTTTTTTTTAACCCCCATTTTTTCATCACCCTTGCAAAAATTTTTGCAAGCAGGGACCTCACAAAACTGAAATTTGATCTGTTAATATCTTTCTTTTTATGTAATGGTTTTTGGGTTTTTTTGTCCCTTGTAAACCCTTTTGGGATTGCACAGACTTTGGGGAACAGGTTGGCCCAGGTCTCTGCTTCTTTTGGTTTAAACCTTTGTCTGGGAAAAAAGGGAAATTTGGGGGGGAATTTCCCACCCCAGCCAAAACAAAACAAAATTTTTTTTTTGCCCCCCCCCCCCCCAGTATTTGGGTTTTTCTTAAGACAGAACCCCTTTCCCTGTCTGTTTTAATACTTTGGCCAAGTTTGGACCCCGAAAACAATCTGAGTTCTAACCTCCCGCCCAATCAATGATGGGTTGGGGGAAAAAATGCAAATGGTATCGATAGGGGGATACGGGTCATATGTAGACATTTTAGTAATTTTAAATTAACAATTAGTGAATTTTCTTTAGGGAGGATTCGGGGATCTGACACACTTCGATAACACAGCATAAAATTGTGATCTGTATGAGCCACATTCCCCTTCAGCTGATGGAAGTAAACCTCATTAGAGAGCTCTGGTTCTGTGAGTGACGTTCCCTCTCCAGGTAATATGCTTATGTCTGACATGTATCATTCACATTCCCTTATAAGCGGTTACTATGGGGCATTGATGTTGTGGAGCAGGGGCGTCGCTAGGCTGTTTTATTCGGGGCCCGAGCCCCGAATAAAAATCCCTGTGCCCCGAGTCTCCCGGGCTCCAGGACGCCAGCAGCCTGCGGGCTTCTGCGGAGCAGAGAGCGAGCGCTCCCGCTCCCAGACAGTGTCGGACCGGCTCTGGGTCCGACCCCTGAGCGGAGCCGCGGGTCCTCACAGCGCTGAGGACCCGCCGCGGACCCCGGGGCGCCTCAGCCGGCAGCGTCGCGATGAATGTGATTGTCATCGCGACGCTGCCGGGTTCTCTCCCGGGCGCACAGCGCGTCATAGGCCATGGCGCCGGAGGCTTTCCGGAGGGGCGCGGGCTGAAGAGGACAGAGCTCACTTTGCCGGGGGAGTTTAAGGTGATATGAATGTTGTTTATTTTTAAAGTGTTTACCTGCCTCAGTGCCCCTATAATACTGCCTGTGCCCCTATAATGCCTGCCTGTGGCCCCCATATCCCTGCCTGTGCCCCTATAATGCCTGCCTGTGGCCCCCATATCCCTGCTTGTGGCCCCCATATGCTGCCTGTGCCCCTATATACTGCCTGTGCCCCCCATATACTGCCTGTGCCCCCATATCCCTGCCTGTGGCCCCCATATCCCTGCCTGTGGCCCCCGTATGCTGCCTGTGGCCCCCATATGCTTCCTCAGTGCCCCTATATTCTGCCTCAGTGCCCCTATATACCTTCTTGTGGCCCCTATATACTGCCTCAGTGCCCCCATATACTGCCTGTGGCCCCATATACTGCCTGTGCCCCCCTATATACCTAACTGAGGGGACTGCTATACCTATAATTAAGGAGTTGCTGGAAATGTGAGGATTCTAAGATATTTGTGTCCAAATCCTCAGGGACGAGTATTGGCCAGGAGCAATCAGCAGGAAGGTGTGAACCGGATGGAGAAGAAAAGGGAAAGTGAACGACGCTGATCAGAAAAGACGTCTCCGGTGAGTCACTAAATGTAACTGCAGTGTAATCACTTATATGTCTGCAGAGTCTACATACAACTAGACTACCTATACTAACTTTATCTAGAGCCTGTGTACAGCTGATAGTCACATAGTGGGTCTGGCAGGATTATTTGATCCTTATGTAGTAATAGTTTTGGGTCTTGGTTTTGTAGGAGGGTTTTAGTAACAATCACTTGTCTGGTAATTTGCTCCATGTATCGGTGTATGTTTTGGTGCTGTTTAGGGGTATTGTCATATGAAGGAGAAGTTCTGAAAAAGTAAATTTGTCATTGGTGATTTTTACTGTACAGTGACTGCTGAGGAAATGGACGGGATCTGTGTGGGATGTGCAGAAAATTAGTGACAGGAACAGAAGGTTTTTCCTGTAAAAAAACATCCACAGTTCACAATGAGGCGGGAAAAACACAAAGGGCCCGAGCCCCGGATGTTTTAGGACCCTAGCAACGCCCCTGTTGTGGAGTCTTATTGCCTTAGGGGGATTTCACACTCTGCAGTTTTTGGAGAAACCCCAGTGCAGCTGTTGATGCCATTTTTGGAGCTAAAGCCAGAAGTGGCTGCAATAGGAATGGAAATATAAAGGGAGGACTTATCCGTCTCCTTCCTGCTGGATCCACTTCTGGATTTGGCTCAAAAAACTACTTAACAAACTGCAGAGACATTTTCCCAAAACCTTAGTGTCTGAGACCAGTCTGACTAGGAAACCCCAGAAACATCAGCTCCAGGGTCTTCTGCATTTTAGTAAATGGTTCCCAATATTTCTTGTAGACTCTTTCTCTGCGGCTCTTGTGCTAAAAGCTTCATGTAAAGAAACAGACGATGCTGCAACCTCTGCTCATAATCACTAAGTAACACTGCAGCTCACATAGCGCCCGACCATATAGTCAGGAGATCGGGACAAATCATCTTGCTAAAGATCAAGGCTTCCACTCTTTATTGGAACATGTCTGTACATTGGATTGCACAGGGTTTAGTTGTCATCTTATTGATTTTTTATGGCCGTAATTATCATGTTACAAGATTCAATATGAGCTTCTCAGCAGTCGCCCCATTTTTTGAATTTGACTTTTTCCGTTCTGTGGAAGAAAACAAATATATTTCACAATGTTTATATTTAAACTAAGTATCATTCATATTTGTCAATAAGTCCTCGGCCTCCCATAAATATGGACGTTGTTACCGAGCGCTGCCAGTACCAGAAACATGACCCAATACACTGCAATCCATCCCTACATAACGTTACGTCAGTGTCACCAGGTTGTAGAACAGTGTTTCTCAACTCCAGTCCTCCAGACCCACCAACAGGTGCTGTTTTCAGCGGAACACTACTGCAAAAAGGGCAATACATTACATGGAAATCCCTAAAGAAGCACTCTCACAGGCTGTCATAAGAAGTGCAGCTTGCAAGTTTGGTGTGTTTTTTTATTTTTTTCTCTCTGTATAATGGAGGTCGGTTGACCCAATGAGAGGCCTGGAATTGGCCTGAAATAAATAGCATAAATGCTTCTTTAGGGATTTCCATGTAATGTATTGCCCTTTTTGCAGTAGTGTGCCGCTGGCAGTGGTGTGCGTGTGTACATGTATAAATATTATATGTTGGGCCCCAGCCCTGCCAGTGGGAACCCAGGTTTTTATACGTTTTTTT
>JAODAL010077810.1:0-13136 GCA_025379985.1 Phyllomedusa bahiana
CCTATTGGAGAAGAACCAAAGAAACAATAGCTTTGGGGTCTTGGCAGACATTACTCATGGCACACTACTTTAGGATGGACTTTTACATACATAACCATTTATCTCTGGCAAATACTAAAGATGTATCTTTCTTTTGGAGCATTTACCCTTATATACCTTTGCCTTACCTACAGCACCTACACTGCCAACCAGGGTTTATCTGCCTACATCTCTCTGGTGGTCTTCCAGGCCCAGCAGCAAAAGTTCACCTTGTCTAATACATTAGACTTAGGTACATTAGTTAAAGGGGTAGTCTCACTCTGGATTATTTAGCTGGCTTGCTCACTGCAGAGTTCAAAAAAGGGGCGGACTCGGCGGCAGGAAAAAACAACCCTCTGACGTCACCTCATTCTCTCTCTGCCTGCACACTGACTGTAATTCAATACTAACGATTCCTTAGTTATCAAGAGCTATATATGATCGCTGGATACATACACATAAGACTGATTTGCAGCAGCTTTGTTCTCTGGCTTGATGTCTTGATGATGCTTGGTAATGTCTTCATGCCACCATTGGGACGCCAAGGCACAGAACAAAGCTGCGGCAAATCCGTCTTATGTATCTGTATCCAGAGAGAACATGTAAGATTGCTGGAAGGTTCCGGTGACCGCTCCGCAGCCCTTCACATCCCCGCTCTCCTCCTGTCGCTTTGTAAATAAAAAGGCCGTGTCCTGGTGATCGCTCCTCTACCCTCCACGTCCCCCTCTCCCTTTGTAGACACAGTGAACAGCTCAGCTCCTGCAATGCTGTGCATGTGAAGGAGCTGTTCTAATACCAGCGAAGTGTCTGAAATCTCTGTGACCAGGGCCGGGAACAGATGCGCATGCGCTAGCTTCCCGGCCACCAGCTACATCATTATGATGAATGTGGCCGGGAACCACGAAGCTGTCATTGGTTTCTTATTTGGCAGTTTCTTATTCGCTGCAAAATATTTTTTTGTTTTTTAAGAGGATAATAAATAGGAAAACTTATCAGATGAAACAAGCCTGGTAAACACTAACAGCTGGCATAAAATGGGCATCAAAGCAGAAACCTAAAACTAAGATTTAAAGGGTTAAATGGCTTCGGGCCACTGATCCTACATGGTCATCATACTAAGAGGGATGGCCCACATCACATTCAGTTTATTCCAGCCTGGCCCAAATTGATTCTGGGCATTAAAACTGGCATCAAAGTGGGCAGACGGGCAGTTTCACTGATTTAAATAAGTAACTGGTGTTTTTAAACAGTTAAATGACTTTGGGCCACTGATCCCACACGGCCATCATACCAAGAGGAATACCTCACATCAATTTCAGTTTACTCCAGCCTGGCCCAAAGTGATTCTGGGCATTAAAACTGGCACCAATTGGGCAGACGGTCAGTTTTCATTGATTTGAATAAGTAACTGGTGTTTTTAAACAGTTAAATGACTTTGGGCCACTGATCCCACATGGTCATCATATCAAGAGGGATGCCCCACATCAAATTCAGTTTAGTCCAGCCTGGCCCAAATTGATTCTGGGCATTAAAACTGGCATCAAAGTGGGCAGACAGGCAGTTTTCACTGATTTGAATAAGTAACTGGTGTTTTTAAAGGGTTAAATGGCTTTGGGCCACTGATCCCACACTTCCTTCAAGCCAAGACGGATACCCCACCTCAAATTCAGTTTACTCCAGCCGGACCCAAAGTGATTCTGGGCATTAAAACTGGCATCAAAGTGGGCAGACGGGCAGTTTTCACTGATTTGAATAAGTAACCCTGGTTTTTTTTAAAGGGTTAAAGGGCTTTGGGCCACTGGATCCCCCACACTGACTTCATACCAAGAGGGATGCCCCACATCAAATTCAGTTTAGTCCAGCCTGGCCCAAAGTGATTCTGGCATTAAAACTGGCATCAAAGTGGGCAGAAGGTCAGTTTTCATTGATTTGAATAAGTAACTGGTGTTTTTAAAGGGTTAAATGACTTTGGGCCACTGATCCCACACTGCCTTCATACCAAGAGGGATACCCCAAATCAAATTCAGTTTACTCCAGCCTGGCCCAAATTCAGGGGCGTAACTTTGGTTCAAAAAGTGGGGGGGAACAATTTTCCCTCTCATCCCCTAGCTTCCTATAGCTCCCTCCCTCCTTCACTCAAACCCTTTCCCCTTTTACTTCCCCTCCCTTCCCTTTCCCCTTTTTCCCCTCCTCTCCCTGCAGAAACGCGGCCCCCTCTTTCCCAGCTAGGAGGTCTGAGGGAGTGCCGTGACCCCCCCAGCGGGCCCGGGGCAAGCCCCTTATAGAAAACATTTTTGGTAAAAAAAAAAAATTTCCGAAAAGGCTCTGAGTGCCTCTCAAATTTACTGAAGTTCAGGGCTGGGGGGGAAACTAAAAAGAAAAACCCTTGGCAAAGGAAAAACCAACCCCAGGGGAAACCTAAAAATATTACCCCCTTCTAGATGGAAAAAAAAAATTTTGCGCAATGCAGAAAATTTCGCTTAACCCCCCCCTTCCCCCCATCCCAAACCCATTAAATTTGAAATACACAAAATAAAAAATTGGGAAAAATAAAAGAATCCAATTCACTGTTTCCCCCTGGGAAAATCATTTATGTCACTTTACTGTACCCAAAAATGAAATTTTTTTTCATACCAAAAAACGCCAAAAAAATGACATCACCCCACTGAAACCCCAAAATGAATTATTTTTACACATAAAAAGCCACAAAAAATTACTTTACTAACTAACCCTTACAAATGAATTGCACATTGTTAACTCAGGGAAAAAAAATAATTCACTGTACCCCAAAAATATATTAAAATTACACCCTGAAAAACCCCAAAAAAAGAAAATAAAATTTTCTCATTTTAAATCCAGAGATTACATTACACACCGTACCTCAAGATTAAATTTTAAATTTCCCCAGAAATTTTCATTACACATTGTACCCCCGGGGATTCATTACACCCCTTTACACAGGATTACATTACACACTTTTACCCCAGAGAAATTTCATTACACTGTACCCCAGAGATTAAAATTACATTGTACCCCAAAAGATTACATTTTCACATTGTACCCCAAAGAATTTCATTACAATGTAAACCCAAGATTACATTACACACTTTACCCCAGAAAATTACTACATTCACACCATACCCAGATATAAAAGTTACACACTGAAAAACAAAAAAGATTATATTTCACCCTTTTAAAAAAACCCCAAAATTATTTCATTATACACTGTACCCCCCCGAGGGCTCATTAGACAAGGGGCCCCCCAAAAATTTTGTGTGTTTTTAAAATAAATATATTGAACACAGGGCACCCTACAAAACAAGGGGGGGTTCCAAAATTATGGGTTTTTCGGGACTGACATGTCATTTGCTTGTTGGAAATTTTGGGGGTTGCAAAAAACAGAATTCCCATGAACAACAACCCCGACATTTGTCCGATTTTTTCCCTCCCTCCCTTAGTGCTGTTAGTGCAAAAATGCCCAAAGAAATTTTTTTAGGCACTGACATTTCATCCCGAATAGAGATTGGGGGAATTTTTGGGTTTTAAAGAATGGAATTCGTTTTGAATTTTTAGGAAAACTTTGGTTCGGAACGAAGTCAAACTTTGGGGTACTTCGGGGTCCCCAAAGTGGCTTTTGAATTTATAAAAAGGCTGCGGCACAAGGGGGTTACATTGGCAAAAAACCTCTGGGGGGAAAAAGGGGCCAATAGCCTGCATGACAGGGGGGCAGAGGTGAACCCAATCGGGAGCCCCGGCCCGGGATTCTGTGACGTCACCCACAAATAAAAAAGCCCGGGGGCCGACGCTGGGAGTTTCCACACCCTTTTTACTTTTCTAAATCAGGGAAGTTTGCCCGCGGCTGTTTACTCTTACTGAAAAAATTGATTTTTATACAGCGTTTTTCTGGGGGTGTCTCAGCTTGTCTCAGAGACTGTACCTTTTAATGTTCTATTTCAAATTTTTTTTTGGGGAATTGGGACCCTAAAAACCAGGGGTGCTTCCACTGCACTAAATATACATTCAATATCCAAGGGGGAAAAAAAGCCATTTTTCCTGTTGTATTCATTTAAAAAAAACACTTTTTTTAACAATACAAATCCCAACTTTTTTTTTTTGGCTGCTCAATTCTTTTTCCCGCAATTTAAATTTCCGGGGGTTAATTAAGCTTTTTTTTTCCCTGGTGGCTGACCCCAAAAAACCCGTTTTTAAAACCCCAAAATAATAAATTTTTTCCGTAGCCAAATTCACAAGCAAATTTTAAATTAAAAAACTGTATCTCTTGTTGTGGGGCCCTAAAAAAACACGAAATTTGGGAACACGCTACAAAGCTACTATTTTGTGGGGCTCAATTTTTTGGGCCCCAAATTTTACATCCTTTGGGTTTTTTTAAGGGCGTTGTTTTGTTTGTTGCTGACAAAAAAAAACAGTCTTTTTCAACCCCCAAAATATATACATTTTTCCTGTGCCAAATTTCCTGTCCAAAGGGTTTTAATTAAAGGGCCTTTTTGTGTTTTTTACATTTATTTAAAACACACAGTTTTTTTTTAAACGCCCACATAAAAGTAAATTTTCCGGGCCCCAATTTGTGGAGCGCAATTTTTTCCCCAAGGGGTTTAACCCAAGCTTTTTATTTGGGTTTTCATTTGGAGTCAAAAACAGTTGTATTTTTTTATCATATACAGATATCATCATCAAACATTGTCTGTCCATTTTAGAACAAACAGTATGTCAGACAGAGAATCGCAGGCTTTGCACCTGCGAGTGGCAGGCACAAACATTCCGGGGAACGGGCCCCAGGTCGAAAGCACAGAAAGGGGAAACGTCGCAGCAGGGGTCCTCGTTGGGGCCCACAACCCCGCTGTCATCTAGCGGCCTTGTTTTTTGTTTCAGCAACCCAAGGGTTCTTGTTTGGTTTTTAATTTAGGCCCATCCTTTTCCTCCCAAGATGACATCTGACCCCCCCCACCAAGAGTGGGTGGGAACCTCAACACAAACCTTTAATTTTTGGCATGGCCCGGGAGCGGGTAAACGGCCCTCCCCCTTTTCCTCAGCCCCCTCTGTCCCAGGGTTTCCCTCAGCCAAAAATCTACTATTTTTGGTCTGGGCTCAGCCCCACAATATAGCGGGGATGAACAATTATGGGGGGCAGTCAGCAGCTACTTGGCAGCGAAAAAATTTGGGGGCCAAAAACGCCTGCTTCTTCCAGTAGACGGCAAAGTAAAGTTTGTGGAGAGTGGCATGGGAGGTCATGTTTTTGAGAGGCCCACCCCTGGGGCAAAACCAAGACCGGTGATGAGGAAAAGCAGTGACGATGAAACACAAATAGATGAGATGTACCCGGGACCTGCATTTGGGACCCGGGGTTTGAGGAAAGGGTTTTCCCCTCATCGTCAGGAGAAGGGGGCGTCAGTTTTGCGCGTCAGGAAAGGCGCACCCAGCAAGGGGTTTCGTGGGGCGGAGCCCAAGGAAAAGCAGCATGTAAAGGACGGGACCAAAAGCGGCCAGGGGGTAAAAAACCCGTTTCCCGCGTCCAAGAAAGTAGAAAGGCACGGGGGCTCAGCGAGGCACAGGGGGCAGTAGTCACTCAGGGGCGGAGCGTTGGCAAAAAAACCAATACTGGGGGTGTGGCATTTTCTTTGCTAAGACCGGGAGGGCCGAATGGGTGTAAATGAAGAACCCTGTAGGCAGAAATAACGTGGCCGGGGGAGCTAACTTTTGGCACCCACCCCCTGCGTAAACACATGCAGCTTTCACCATTCGGTGGGCCGGGGAAAAAATGTGGCCCCAGATGTGGTGGTCCACCCTTTCCGCCGCGGGCAACAGCACACGCCCATGGCACGCAAACCATTGCACCCGGGTAAAAGGGGGCCCACCCCCCTCTGCAGAAGGGAGCTTTTTTTTTGGGACTCTTTCCCCGTCCAGATGCTCCTGCTCCTCACTACTCTTTGGCCCACCCAGCCCGTTCAGCCGAGGCGATTGAAAAGAGACAACATTATGCGTCCAACCATCCAAAGGTGCAGCAGCTAAACCGGGGGCCCTGTCCAATTTGGGGTTGGTACTGCAGCCCCTTTTCCCTTTTTCCAAAAATGGGGGGACCCCCTCACCGTTCAGAGAATAAGGGTTTGGGCCCCGAGCCAGTTTTAGAGTTCCAAGCCGTAATTTTTTTTCCCAAAAAAGGCAGAAACCATCACTTCCAAAAATTTGGTAGAACAAAAGGTGGGTCAGCCCTTTTACTTATGGGGTTTGTTCCAAGGTGCACAGAAAGCGCGGCCCTCTGGACTGTAACAAACGGGTCAGGGCCAAATAAAATGCCTTTACGGCCCACGGGGTTAATGTGCTTCCAGCCCAGGCAAAAATTTAAAAAAACAACTTGGGGGAAGAACCCCCGCTTTCCCCCCTCCACTTGCCCAAAATGCTGCACCTGCGCCAACCCCCCGCCCCCTTTCCTCCTCCACCACCACCACCATCCAGCCTCCACAAGTACTGCTCCTTCATCCCAAACATTGTAGGGCACAGCGGTTTCACGCACCCTAAAACCCTTGCTTGCCTCGGCGAACGAAGTCACACGGGGGAAAACTGCTCCGCCCCAATGCGCAAAAAATCGATTTTGTGGTTTTTCTCCGCGCCAACTTCAAATCAAACCAGGGGTGCCCGAAAAATTGGGAGGAACAAGGGTGTCCGCGTTTGCAAAGGGGAAAGGGAGGGTCCATGCGCCCTGCATGGCGCACGGTTCAATTCTGGTTGTGAAAAGGTTCCGAAGTCCTTTCCCCCCGATCTTTAGAACATTCTGAAAATGGCCAGGAAACTGTGCAAGCACTTTATCCCTTCGAAAAAAGCCCGGAAAAACCCTCCTCAAAATTTCAGCGGCAGAACGGCCTCCCCCAACCCTTCCCCGATAAAGCCCATGTTTCCAACCCCCGGGAAATTTCCCCCTGCACATGTTGGACCCAAAGTAAGAACAGAGAAAGGCCATTAACGATTTTTTTTATGCCCCGGCAGACAGAAGTACTCCCCTGTTAAATTTGATTGCGCCAGTGGCAGCTCAGCGTGACACCTGCCGTTTGTTGAGGCCATTCGATAAGGGGACGTTATTTGTCAGTCCCCCAGGACCCAAAATGATGGAAAAACATCATTCCACTGCTTCCCTGTCCTGGAACAGATGCGAAAAATTTTTGGGCTTGGGAGGGGACTGGAGACCCGGGCCCACTACATCTCAAGGCCCCATAGTCCGGTGGGACCCGAAATGGAGGGGGAGGAAAGGGGGACATTGGAGCATAAGTAAATTTTCCCGGTGAAAGGGGTGGGTTTTTTACCCCGGGGACCCAAAAGAGGAGGGGCAGGGGCACTGGAGGAGGTGGATGGAGAAGAGGAAGACGAGGCAGAAAAAAACCCCCCAAACACCGGGGCAGTAAACAGTGGAAATGGAGGCAGGGGGCCCCCTCCGGGGTCACTTTGCAGAGGGCCCCCAGCATGCTTATTTTTCCTGGGTATGAAAGCCCAATAGTCCCGCATCCCGGGAGAGGGGGACTTCTTTGGGCCCCCAAACCCCAAATTTGGGAAACCCCCGGCCCCCCGGTTTCCCCCAAAGGGGGCCTTTTTTCCCCGCCCAAGAGAGGGAAGACAAACCTCCCCAAAAACTATAGGGAAACCTCCGTAATCAGTTGGGGTGCTGCCCAAAGTGTGGCATCGTCCCCCCTCACAGGGCTGAAACCGGGGGGGTTTCCCCAGCAAATCACGTACAAAGCCCGGCTGCTGGGGGAAGGTGGGGGGGTAAAGGGGCAGTCCCCCCCAAACAGTTTGTAAACCTAAGTCTGGAGTCACTGAACAGCTTCCTTTTACCCGCCTAGTGAGGGGGGGCAGTCGCCAGCAGCAGCAGCAGCAGGGCCTGGAAACATTTCCCCGAACCAACAGGTTTTGGCCTACTTTTACAGCACTCTGCCACCTCATTTTGAAGATCCCTGGACTACTGGGGAGCCCCAAAATTTATGTGTGGCCCCCCAACCCTTTCCGAGTTTTTCAGTGGGGAAGCTGTCCCGCCCGGCCAGTTGGGGTGGCATCAAAAGCGGGTTTTTCAGTGCGGCGGGGGCCATCGTTTAAACCCCCAAGGGGAACCCCCCTTGTTTCCCCGGGAAATGTGGAACGACTGACCTTTGTCAAATGAATCAAGGGGGATCGGGCCCGGATTTCCCCACACCAATGCCTAGGCATCACCCGGGTTTTAAACTACCCCGCCTCAGCCACTATTCTGATGCCGCCCCCCCACCGATGCCACACACTCTTTACAGTTTCCCCCCCATCTGCCTACCACCAAACTTTACCAGGGACTTTAAATTTCCCCCCACCTCAAAACTCTGCCCTTTTGCCACTCTATGACCTCATGCTGCTGCTGCTGTTGCGTTGCCGGGGACTTCCACACTGGTCCCTTGTGCCACTTTTCGACCTCAAAGCGCTGCTGTGGCTGCTGCCATGTCCTCCAAAACTTGTCATTGTGCCCCTGTCTGACCTCATTTCCCGCTGCTGGGGGCAGCGCCATGTCCTCCACACTGTGTCAATTTTGCCACTTTCTGACCCCTCATGCTGCTGCCGCCGTTACCTCCGCTCTCATCATTGTGGGCCCCTCTGTGGCCTAATACTGTTTTGCCGCCTCCAGAATGTCTTGTGCCACTTTTCCCGATCTCATGCTGCGCTGGGCGTGACCTCCACACTGTATCAAATTTTTCCCCCTCTGTTGGCCCAAAAAATTTTTTAGCCCCCCTCCAAAATGTCATTGTGCCACTGCCTGCCTTTATACTGCCCGCCGGCCCCAAACCTTTCCCCACTGTGTGATTTGTTGCCACCTGTGGGGCCCAATACTGTTTTGGGGGCCCCCTCCAGAATGGGCAAATTTTCCCCGCCTGAACCTCAGGGTGCAGCTGCCTTTACCTCCAAACTGTTTTCATTGTGCCACTCTGTGGCCTAATACTGTTTTTTTGCCGCCTCCAGAATGTCATTTGTGCCACTGCCTGAAACCCCATACTGCTGCCCCCCGTGAAACCCCCGCTCTCAGTCCCTTGTGCCACTCTGTGGCTTCCTTTGTGTTTTTTCCCCCTCCAGAATGTCATTGTCCACTGGCCTGACCTCCCTGCTGCTTGCTGTGGCTGCTGGGCCCTGAACACACACTGTGTCAAATTTTGCCACTCTGTCCCCACTCCGTTTTGCCACCTCCAGAATATCTTTTTGCCACTCTCTACCTCAAGCTGCTGTGGCTGGGCCCCCGTCACCTCCACACTCTTTTTACAAAAGTTGGGCCCCCTGAGCTCTCAGCTTTTTTTTTTTTCCAGCTTTTGCCCGGCATGACTTTACAGGCTACATTTTCCCCCCTTGAGTTTTTTTGGGCATTTTTTTCCCCCTTAATGGGGGGGGGGGCCCAGGGAATTTTATAGTGAAGCGATTCTAAGAGCGGCGGGAGTCTCTGCCGGTTGGGGCCCCCCCTACTAAAACACAAAATTTTATGAAACCAAACCAAGCTCACCGCATATTTAAGCAAAGGGACAACATTCTACAGCAAACCCCGCACTTTTGTGCACCCGGAAAAAGCTGCTTTTTAACGCGATTCCCGGGGCCCAAGTAATTCGGACCAAATTTATTTTTTTTCGCAAAAAATTTTACGAAGTGACCAATCGAATTTTTTAGAAAATTTGCCCAACTTAATTCTGGCATTAAAACTGGCATCAAATTGGGGGAGACGGGCATTTTTCACTTTATTTGAATAAGAAAATGGTGTTTTAAAAGGGGTTTAAAAAAACTTTGGGGCCCCGATATGACCTGCCATTTAACCAAGAGGGAAACCCCCTCAAAATTTATTTTTTTCAGCCCGGGCCCAAAGCCCGCTCCCGGGTATTTAAAACTTCATGATATGCACAATAAAATCCACACTTAAAAAAATTTGTAACCTATTTTCAATAAAAATAAGATTTTTTGTATTGGGGGTTTTTTTTTTACACAGTTATTTCGCCGCAGATTGGAGCCGCTGCAGTACGGCCCCAAAACCCGTCCAAAAAACTACGGTAACCCCAAATTTTACAGAGAACTGTGGTTTCCCGTCCTCCTCCCCGCTCGGCAAATCCCCCGCGGGGGGAGAAAGTGAATGAACATTATTTACGGCGCGAATCGGCATAAATAATGCATTGTCTAGGGGGCCCGGGGGCCCCCCCGCCGCCCCCGGCCCCGCCCCCGGCCCCGCCCCTTATTAAGCCGTTTTTGGGGGCAGGATCCGTCCCGCAATTACGGTTTTAATAAGTTTTGAACACAGCCTAAGTGTAAAACTTCTGGTGGGTTCCCATTGTCTGTGACTCTGATGAGCAGTGAGAACATTTATTTATGGTTCTTCTTTCAGACTGTGGGGGGGTTTTTTTAGACATTACCTGACAGAAAAACCCTCACCCCCACCCCCGCACCCCAGGGCAGAAAAAGTTAAAAATATTTATCTTATTTACTGTTGTAAGTATATTATCTATTTTTGTGGGGAGAACAATGACAATCACTGCTCATTTTATTTTGAAATTTCACTATATAGAGACAAGTAGCAGATAATAAACTGAGGTTAGTCTGCCCGGGGCCCACAAAAGTTATAATCACATTAGAGAAGGATAATATTTTATATGTATTTTTTAAATTTCCAAAATACAAAAATGCCCAAAAATTTTTAAAAATAAAAAACCGTTTCCAGGAAAATTAGTTTTTCCAAAAAAACCCCCTTATGAGGGGTGTCCCTTTAAAGTGGCAGACGGGCAATTTTTATTTTTATGAATCGGTAACTGGTGTTATCAAAAGGGGACTGACTTTGGCCACTGATCAACATGAAATTAACACCAAGAGGGAGGCCCCACATCAAATTTTGTTTAGTTCATCCTGGCCCAAAATAGTTCTGGATATTACAGCTCATATTAAAGTGCTAAAAGCAGGCGAGCTCTGTACATGGCAGAAATCAAATGATAAGACTCATGAAGTTGTACCAATCTCTATATAAAATGAACAAAAAATGGGGGTAACAAAAATAAACAAATAAATATGAATTCAATTAATTCATTTTTATTTCTTTATTTTCGTTACCCCCATATTATTGTTTATTTTATATAGAGATCGGTACAACTTCATGAGTCTTATCATTTTATTTCGGGCACGTACAGTTTTATTATAGATTGCATTAGAAAACCCATAAGAGTGTCGCTCACTCTCCCATTGGCCCAAATAACCGCGCCTCTTTTAACTAAGCCAATCACAAACAGTGTTCGCTCTGCATTTCTTTTCCCATAGAACTCTATGAGAAGGTAGCTCAGCCGCTGATTGGCTAAGCAGGACGAGCCCCTCTTTCCCCCCAACCAATCACAGTACTAGAATATTTCTCATAGATAGTAATTACTTTTAGGGCGCCCTTCTTGCTCCACTCAAAATAGACACACTACATATGATTGGTGGATTCATATCTGCCGCCTGGGCTCAACCAATCAGCTCTTTTCTGCCTTTTTTACTGTATTTTGAACTGTCCCCGCCTTTTCATGTGATTGTCAATACTTCTCCATAGGTTAATAATGGGTAAACTGTCGCTCCTATTCTGATTGGCTGGTTTATGCCGACCAATGAGAAGCGCTTACAGAATTTGAATTACTGTATTTCCCAGCAATATCCAAGATCCTAATTCCTAATGTAGCGCCGTTCTTGATTTTTGGAAAGTGATTTTTTTTTTCTTTAGAAGGTTTGAGCTCTTTTTCTGATAAAACCTAATAAAAGCGATTTTTTTTTAATCATACTCCATGCCGCACGGCGCTGAGAGCCGAGATGGATTTCTGTTGCGATCTTCTATATGTTTCCTCTCATGTTCCATTCTCGCTTCACTTCGCCTCCTCCGGCTCATTTAGACCAGAATCAACTAGGTCTGCCTGTCGGAGCTGGCGAGCACTGCAATGCGCCGCACTTCTCCGACCCGCGATCATGCATGACTCGGAGTTTTCGAATGTGTCGCGTCCCGCCCCGGAACGCCCACACCGCGCCCATTGCACGCCCATTCATGTTAGGCGCATCCGAAAGTGGTGAAGGTTGCGCCTAACATCACATCTCTGCGTCCGACAGGGGATTCGGGTCGGTGAGGCGCTGTTTTCGCCAGAAAACAGGCGCAAATCCCGATCATACATGTCGCCCTAAATTGGCAGACGGTTTCTACTTACTTTGAATAGATAATGCTCTTCGTCATGAATTCCTGTTTAATTGGATTGGATAAAGTTTCTTGCCATGAAAATGATGGGTGATGTTAAAAGTCAATGGACAACAATTTGCCCAAATGGTATTTTTCCCCCCACAGATAGTGTTAGGGCTCCAGTTATGACCTGAACCAAAACAAAAGTGTGAACAATCTTCAAGGTTTGTATGATCTTATTAAATTATAATAAATTTTGGGTTATTTTTTTTTATGTCTTCTGTCCTGTATTGTTTGGAGAAATAATGATTCCACCCGTCAGGAAACAAGGCTGGAAAAGGTTTTAGACTATTCAGCTTATTCTGCCTGGAAAACAATTTCTTTTAAAAATTAAGGCCATTTTCACACGGGGTTTTAAAAAGGGCCGTATTTCGGTCCCTAATTATGCCGAAGTGGAAATAAAGGGGCCCAAAAAAGGCCCATTCATTTACGTAATCCCCATTTCATAGGAACATGGATTCGTCTCCTCTCCCCGGGCGAAGCCGCCCCGGCGGGGAGATTTCCATGTACTTTCTAGCGGGGTTTTCGCGCCGCAAGTGATAGTCTTTTGGGGGGGCGGGGCTCCCCCCCCCCGCCCGGCCCCGTCCACACGGGATAGTTATTTCGGGGCGGTAATTTACGTCGCAATTGCCGTGTGAACATGGCCTTTTTGAAGACATGTTTCCAAGACCCAACGCCAGTTTTTTGTTCTTTTTGTGGCAAACCCCACTTATTACGCCATATTCTTTTGTAAATGGACTGTCGTACACCAAAACTAGGCGCATTAACGCCGGGCACGACACTTTGTAATGCGCCTAAATATGGTGCACTGTGCTCCCCCGTCGCAAATCGCCTATTGACGCCTTTCAATGTTATGCGGCCCCCCCCGGGCAATGACCTCAATAGA
>JAODAL010077811.1:0-13136 GCA_025379985.1 Phyllomedusa bahiana
TTTTGGGCCTCGGTTGTTTTTTCCCGGATTTATCGAGGCCACGTTTCACCTTCGCATCCACATTGAACCCCCACTCTCCCCGGATCCGTACAGTTGGGGTCCCTTTCCTACAGGTCCGGAGGGGGGAGGAGATGTTTACGATTAGATCTCCCGCGAATGTGCCATCATTCCTCGCGGCCCTGGATCGCCCTCCTGTCCAGTTACCGGACTAGGTGTGTATGTTTGTTCCCTCTCTCACAGGCTACAACGTGGGATCTCAAGGCTCACTAAAACGACAGGGTTCACAGAGGTCGCCGCTACCACAGCGAGATCGTAGACTTACCACGAAGGGCTGCAAGCCAAGAAGATCCGAGGGTCTCTGAGAGACTTACCCTTCTAACCCCTGTTTCGGTGAGAATATATGCACAGTTTTGACTTTTTCTACATGCCTTGTCCTCACGCTACCTATGCTTTGGATTTGGGGTTTGAATATGTTGACCCCCAGGTTAGAGTGTTCTGCCGTCTTATCTCTGCTCGCTTCCTTACCCTTCCATCCACCTCCTTTTCGTTTCAGCTCCCTTTTTAAATTTCCTCTCCCTTCTTTTTCCTCTTTCTTCGCTTCCCTCCTCTTTCCTTTCCCTGTTTTCTTACCTCTTTCTGTGTTAAAAGTTCCACCTGTAGTTATTGCTGAAATGATTTCCCCACCAGATTCTCATTGCCATGTGACTCATGGCTTTCTCAAATATAGGCCCTATTGAAATGATTAGTGTCTTGCTACAACTATTCAACCTAGAGGTTTTGGCCTATTGGGTTTAGCATTTTCATGATGACGCGACAAGATTGCTCCATGTCTGTGCAGCCATGTTCTCCACATAGGTTGGGATTTCAGCTCAAGTGGCTGGTCCTTAGCAAACTTTTTTGCTGCAAATTTTTTGAGTTTGTGTCTATGGAGTTGGTTAGGGGGTTATGTTGAGCCTCCCTAGTGTTCTCGCAGTTTTTCTCTATTTGTTTCTCGCCAATCGAGGAGTGTCCGGGGAGTCATGTGGTCCCTTTTTGAGTTGTCAGGGGCGCTTGTCTTTCACGCACCATGACGAGGATCAAAGTCAAACCCCCTTCAAGTGAAGGGGTTTATTCCCGGAGAAGCGTTTCTTGGATTTTTATACGAAATGCATAAAGTCCGCTCCCATTATTATGATTACAAGAGAACACTTCAGTGAGCAGCATCTCCCAGCCTTTTCAAACAAATATTACCCTGTCTGGTGCCATTACAGTAGTAAGGACTCTAAAACGAAGAGAGTGGCGTGTTCTAGTACACAAAAACTCTCCCGCATCAAATTATTGAAACTAGACAGGATCCTGATGCGAGGGTACATCTTTGTTAACTGTAAAATCCAGGGACGCCCTTACACAATCGCAAATGTCTATGCCCCGAATCAAGGCCAATTATCCCTTTTTTAACAAAACTTTGGATGATCCCTTTCACCTTTCGCGCATGGCGAATTTTCCTCTTTTGGTGATCTTTAAAAGAGCAAACTTTAACACCCCAAACATGGTTTCTTCCCCCGGGGGATTCCCGAAAACTCCCCTGAATAAGCTTAAAAAGCTTAAGAAGGTTTCTGCACGAAAGCAGTTTTTTTGGGTTGTCTCATTTTCAGGGCCCTTTAGCCTGACTTCAATTTTGTCTGGAGCAAAGGGATTTTTGAATTCAGGGGGCTTCTTGTCTGCCCTTCTCCTCCCTTTCCCCCCTCCCCTCGCACACAGAAAGCTCTCCTCCTTACTTCCCATTCAGCGGAGGGGGGCGGGGGCAGGGGGTTTGGGTGCCAGAATTTAAAAACCCCGGGGTGTGCCCGCCAGATCCCCCTTTCAAATGTAAACTTTCCCCGGGGACAGGAAGGGGGGTAGATCCCATGAGTGGGGGAGGTTTTGTTTAAGCTTTTGAATCTAATAGCAGAGGGAGGGGGGGGGGGGTGTAAAGTGTTCCTTTAACCCCTGCTTAGGAATAAAAAATCTCCACAAATTTCCCGCAAAAAAACAAACCCCCAACAAAAACAGGAAACAAGGGGAGCTTTTGAAGTGTGTTTCCTTTTAAAAAACCCATGTGTCCCCCTAATACAGCAAGCCCGGGGAAGTGTTTTTAACCCTTCCACAGCCCCCCTGATTTTTCTATTAAATATAGTCAGAAACTTTCCCCAAAAAACACTCAAGTGTTTTTTTGGGAAAAACACTTCACTGCGATCCCGCCTCACCTCTGTCTCCTCAAACTGTGTAGAGAGCAGGAGGGAGCAGGCCCCACGGGGTTTTAACCCCCGGGAGCTCATCTAAACAAAGGGGAGGAAAAACCCTCCCCCCCCCCTTTGGAAAAACATCACATACTGTGCAGGGGGGAGCTCTCTTCTCTGACCTGTTTTCAGAAACAGATGAGTCATCCAGCACTGACAGCCAGTGAGATAAAGATCAACAGGTCTGCTGCTATAGGGATTTGAGGAGCTGATGCACTCCTACTACAAGGATAACTCAAAATCAGTAGGACATTTGTAATGAACATATATTGCAAAGCTGCTTGTTTTTTAAAGATCTTTTAATTAAAACCCAATCATTGTAGCGAGACAACCCCTTTAAGTGATATTTGGCGTATTATGCATCCAGAAGATAGGGATTACACATATTACTCTCCCCCCATAAAGTATACAAGTCGAATAGACTATATATTCCTCCAACACTCCCTACTTCCCCGAGCTAAAACAACATCCATCGATAATATTTTGCACTCGGACCATGTCCCAGTGCACTGCCAGATGTATGTGTCTAATGCTTCCCGAAAATCTTTTTCCTGGGTCTGAATGAGACATTGTTAAAGGACCCTCTGTGTCTGGCTGAGCTGCAACAAACCGTTCGGCACTTTGTAGAAGATCATGCAACAGATGCCACTCTCCCACATTTTAAATGGGAATCCTTAAAATGTGTGCTCCGAGGAGTGCTAATAAAGCATGGCTCGCGTCTAAAACGAGAGGCAGCGGCTCGCCTGCATACCTTAATGGACCGACTGCACTCTCTGGAGACGGAGCACAAGAGAGGGGGCGATGAAGCTATTTACAGTGAATTGATGCTTGTCAAGCATGAAATCCGCAAGGTGCTGGAGATAAAGAATAAACGTTACAAACAGTTTTGTGCACATTCTTTCTATGAATTTGAGCAACAAACCAAGCAGGATGCTGGCCAGGGCACTGAGGTCCAAAAGAGCGTCCTTATTTGTTTCTTCCATCAGTGATAAGAGGGGGAAGGTAGTTCATGTTACCTCCGAGATTCTGGAGGTGTTTCGCACATACTACCACGACTTATATAATCTTCCCAAGCCTCCCTTGTCATCATGTCTAAACAATTTAGAAGAATATATAAAAAATTGGTGGGCTTGCCCCGCGATTCAGGTTTTTTGGGATAAAGTTCTTCAGATAATTAAGCTGGTAACGGGAATCAGATTAAGAAATGTCCCAATAGTGATATTGCTGCAGATTATCCCCCTGTCTCTCCACATCCTTAAGGGACACATAATCATCTTTATGCTTTGTTCAGCCAAAGCCCTGATACCGCGATTGTGGAGGTCGTCAGAGACTCCCTCCATCTCTGCGTAGTTTAAAGAACTTACGTCCATTCAACAAATGGAAGAGTTTCGAGCAGATCATAATCAGATGCAGGACTAGTATCTGGCCACATGGTCGAGTTGGACGACTTTTTGTAGTTCCACGGACTATGAGACTTGCATCGCCAGTTAGAATGCTGCGACTTGGGGGGGGTAGGGGTGGCGAGAATGGGCGCGTGCTGCTGTCAGCTAGCATCCGAGACCGTTATCTTATTCTGATTTGGGACCTTCATGAATACTCTCCCTGGACAGGTCCTCCTATGTTTGGCGAGAGTTAGTGTTTTCCTCCTTTTCTGTGTTTTGGGGTTTTTTTGTTCTACAAACTGATGATTATACTCTCTATGTTAAAGAATTCTATATGACTTCATAGGCGGTTCCTATATGTTGTAACCGGGCACTATTAGTTTTGCTGATCAGACTAGGTGATAGAAGTTTGCTCATCTGTACCAGTAGAGAAGATTCTTTGTTGATACATCTGCTTACACTACATAAGCCCCTACTTTGCTGATGCTGTAGTCTATAACAATGGCCATTTTCTAATATCCCATATGCACAATTCCACTGTATTTACTGTGCCTTATTGTCTTCTCATTGTTTGGGAATTGTATTTATTATCTGTTCCTCAATAAAGAGCTTTTGAATACGAAGAAACAGAATTGTTTCTATCGAATACTTGTGAAATGCGGTCTGGTGGAAGAACCGTAACACCAAATCAACAGTGTTCTTCCTTCAGTCCCAGGGATTTACAACTGCCCAGTAAGACTAGTAATTGAGAGATTTAAACTATCATACAAGTGCGCCAAACTGAGATTCACCGAGTGCAATTAAACTATTCAAAAGTTACACGGATGAGAAATTGCGTTTTTTGCAGCAGTGACAAACGAGAACAGTTACTAGAAAATTTTTCTATCAAAATTGGCATACAACGAGGCAATTTGAAAAAAATTGGGGCCGCACCACGTGCAATACAGATATTTAAAAGTTATACAGATAACAAAAGGTGCTTTTTGCACCAATGAAATATACCAACAGTTACTATAAAATCTCTGTATCCAAATTTCAAGACAAGGTAGCTCTTTGAAAAAACATGGGATGCACAAAATAAAAGGTATAATTTCACCTAAGGTGCGAGGTGTGCTGGCCAAAAAGTGGTAAAAAAATGCCATTTCAATGGAGGTTCAAAGCAGAGTCTGGGCTGCACAATATGCACCCTCCTTTTAAAAGCCTGTCTGTCTGTCCGTCCGTCTGTCCAACCATCCCCCCCCCCCACTCACCCACCCCACGGCTGGACAGCGCTAGTTGATTCTTTAAAAGTCTCTGTATAACTAAATAAGAAAAGAAATTCTCTAATCTACCTATATTCTAAAAGTATAGTTGTCTGTATGAATAAGAACTGTGTCTCTGAGCTGAGCTGTATTGAGAGACACGCAGCACACGTCTTGCTCTTATGTTAGACACCGAAAGACTGATGATAAACAGGAAACACTGTTCTATGCAAAACGAGGTCATGTCATTTTTGCAGCCAATGACAACCATACACATCACAGTCATGACATCGCACACCCAGCTCCCCCTGCTCTATGCTATATCTGGCACAACCACTAGCTGCCATCTTGATTCCTTCTTCCCCTCTGATATCGATCCCACAATGTAACCTAGATTGTCCATGATGTCTTTCGCTCTTCAGAATAAGGGTGGAGAAATTCTCATCACACTGCACATGATCTGGTCTGATTGATAATGGTAGTGACTAATAGATCAGTGAAACAGAACTTTTGTCTAACTCACAATCCAGAGACTCCTGTGTACATAGATCTACACTGGAGATTCTGCACACAGCAGAGACCAGCAGTGTGAGTCAATGAGTTTTACAGCTCTCAGCATTGTGGAACTCACCCACTACTGCATATCACTGCTGTCTTGCTCCTCTAACTGGAGCAGATATAATCTCTTCAGCAGTGCAGAGGCAGAAGGATTTCATAATTGATGATAAAACTCTGTAGGTAACAGGCTTAGCCTGCCATGTGCTTCGTGGTGCCCTGTACAAACAATTTCTTTTGGTGCCCTACATCATTTGTGTAGCTTTAAATAATGTTGGCTTTTGGTGCTTTTGTTACTTTCTACTTATTTTCCCTAGTATGTATGCATAGACAGGAGGTCAACTTACATGATCTAGAAAAAAACTGCTGTTCATGTGGACAAAGTTGGCAGTTTTCATCAGTTTCTGGAATCATATCTATAAGCAACCACCATGTAACAACAGACTACTGCCTGGCCTGAGAAAAACACATAAAGAAGCAGAAAAAAAGAATAATTTGTTTCTCACATTAGAAAGCAACCTTATTTTCTACATCATCTAATTACTGCAGGATGACAGCAGTGGATTTGCATATATACGGTTCACAAGTATACTAAAGAAAGAGTAATGCATGCATATTTAAATTGTGAAATTCTGACACAATAAGTTTTAACCAAAGTCAACAAACAAATAAGTAGTATAAAGTCAGCGTAAAGTCAGCTAAAAAAGTAATTTTAAGATCCCTATTAGTCCTATCAGGGAAGAAAAGCCTGATTAAAACATAGAACTATAAAGGAGTTTACTACCATATTGACAGGTACAGTCATGAGGAAGGAACGTACATTCGCTTTGATTTCTATGGATTTACATTTCAGAACATAATAATTTTAAAAAAGCTAGAAAGTGTGAGCACCTCTAAAAGCAGAAGTTTTGACAGTGTGCTGTTCTGGAAGATTCATGAGTGTTTGCACAAGACTGAGAATGGCAAACTTAGGGCCACATGTATGAATCCCGACGGGTCGGGGCGCACCTTTCCGCCAGTTTTCCGGCGGAATCTGCGCCTGAATTATGTCGTGGCCGGGGAGCGCTCATACATACCATGTAAAGTCCTGCTGCGCCTCGCCAGTTTTTATGGCGCAGTGCGGGTCCGAGGCGCAGTGCGGCGCTGCGCCTATGAATTCGGGCCCGGAGGTAATGCGGTCATACATGCGGGGAAAAAGTCCGCCCGCCTCGCCAGTGTGTGGGGCGCAGTGCGGGGACCGTGGGCGCAGTGCGGTGCTGGCGCCTATGATTTCGCGCCGGAGGTAGCGCACTCATATCATGCGGGGAAAAGTTCCCTGCGCCTCGCCAGTGTGTGTGGGGCACAGTGCGGGGACATGGGCGCAGTGCGGGACTTAGGCGCCGCGCGGGACTGCGCCGAAAAACAGTTCCGATGCGAGACAGGCTGGAACAGCGAGAAATCATTCCAGATGTCGGTGCGAAGTAATGAAATCAAAAATCGCCTTTATAAGGCGTTCAACATTCTCAGAGAAAAGAGCTGAAACCTAAAAAATAAAAAATACAATAAAACAAAATCACTTTCCAATATCCTAATTCAAGAATTAGGATATAGGAAATTGCCGGAAATACAGTAATTCAAATTCTGAAAGCTATTCTGATTGGTCGCAGAAGCCAGCCAATCAGAATAGGAGCGACAGTGAACCATTAAAACCTTGGGGAAGTTTCTAGACCAATCAGAATCCACGGCGGGATAGTTCAAAAATACAGTAAAAATGCTGAAAAGAGCTGATTGGTTAAGCTACCGGGGACTTGCTAGCTCAGCCAATCAGAATAGGAGCGACAGAGACCCATCTAGCCTATGGAGAATTATTGACCATGTCAGAATAAGAGCGACAAAGACCCATTCTAGTCTATGGAGAAGTTTAGACCAATCAGAATCCACGGCGGGATAATTCAAAATACATAAAAAGACAGAAAAGAGCTGATTGTGGCTGAGCTAGCGGGTGCTTGGCTATCCCAGCCAATCAGAGCGCGAGCAACTTCTCCCATTATAGTCTATGGAGAGATGGGCCGCACTGAAATCTCGGTGCTCAGCGCCGTTCGCATGAAGTATAATAAAAAATTTTTTTTTTATTTAAATTGTAAAACATTATCAGATAAAGAGCAGAACCCTTCTTATACAAAAAAGACTCTATTCTGATTGGTCAATTCTCCTCCATAGGTTATAATGGGACATTGTCGCTCCTATTCTGATTGGCTGGTTTATGCCGACCAATGAGAATAGCTTAAACAATTTGAATTACTGTATTTCCCGGCGATCAAATGATAAGACTACAGAAGTTGTCCTGATGTGTATAAAAAACAAATGATAATATGGGGGTAACGACAAAAAAATATTAATTCAATAAAATCATGTTTATTTCTTTATTTTCGTTAGCCAGGGATCAATAGTATGGGTGCACACGAAAATAAAGAAATAAACATTGATTATATTGATTGAATATTTTTTTTTTTGTTACCCCCATATTATCATTTGTTTTTTATACACATCAGGACAACTTCTGTAGTCTTATCATTTGATTTCGGCCATGTACAGTTTTATTTCAGATTGCATTAGAAAACCCATAGGAGCGTCGCTCGCTCTCCCATTGGTCCAAATAACGGCGCCTCTTTTAACTTAGCCAATCACAGAGCGCGTCAGAATTTCTTTTCCCCATAGAACTCTATGAGAAAGTAGCTCGCGCATCTGATTGGCTAAGCTGGACGAGCCCCCGCCGCTTCAACCAATCAGCTCGTTTTCTGCATTTTACTGTATTTTGAACTGTCCCCGCCTTTGAATATGATTGGTCAATTTTTCTCCATAGGATATAATGGGACATTATCGAGCTCCTATTCTGATTGGTCAATTCTCCTCCATAGGATATAATGGTTCTTTGTCGCTCCTATTCTGATCTGGCTGGTTTATGCCGACCAATGAGAATAGCTTAAACAATTTGAATTACTGTATTTCCCGGCGATTCTCTCTATTGCAATTCCCTATGTAGCGCCGGTCTCGGCGACAAACGTGTTGTTCGGGTTTTTAACTACATTAACTACAATTATTTTTTTATTAATACTTCATGCCGCACGGCGCTGAGCGCCGAGATTTTAGTGCGCCCATCTCTCCATAGACTATAATGGGAGAAGTAGCTCGCGCTCTGATTGGCTTGGATAGCCAAGCTCCCGCTAGCTCAGCCAATCAGCTCTTTTCTGTCTTTTTACTATATTTTGAACTGTCCCGCCTTTGATTTTGATTGGTCCAAACTTCTTCATAGGATATAATGGGACTTGTCGCTCCTATTCTGATTGGTTAATACTCCTTCATAGGTTAGAATGGGCCACTGTCGCTCCTATTCTGATTGGTCCAAATGTCCCATAGAATATAATGGGTCTTTGTCGCTCCTATTCTGATTGGCTGGCTTTTGCCGACCAATGAGAATAGCTTAAACAATTTGAATTACTGTATTTCCCGGCGATTCTCTCTATTGCAATTCCCTATGTAGCGCCGGTCTCGGCGACAAACGCGTTGTTCGGTTTTTAACTGCTTTATTTGTAAAGAAAGTTCGGCTCTTTATCTGATAATGTTTTACACTTAATAAAAATTACTTTTTTATTAATACTTCATGCCGCACGGCACTGAGCGCCGAAATTTCAGTGCGCCCATCTCTCCATAGACTATAATGGGAGAAGTAGCTCGCTCTCTGATTGGCTGGGATAGCCAAACACCCGCTAGCTCAGCCAATCAGCTCTTTTCTGTCTTTTTACTGTATTTTGAATTATCCCGCCGTGGATTCTGATTGGTCTAAACTTCTCCATAGACTAGAATGGGTCTGTGTCACTCCTATTCTGATTGGCTGTGCTAGCCAAGTCCCCCGTAGCTCAGCCAATCAGCTCTTTTCAGCATTTTTACTGTATTTTGAACTATCCCGCCGTGGATTCTGATTGGTCTAAACTTCCCCATAGGTTTTAATGGTTCACTGTCGCTCCTATTCTGATTGGCTGGTTTATGCCGACCAATGAGAATAGGTTTCAGAATTTGAATTACTGTATTTCCCGGCAATTTGCAATATCATAATTCTTGATATTGCGCCGTTCTAGAGTTTTGGAAAGTGTTTTTTTTTTTTATTATGTTTATTTTTTTACGTTCAGCTCTTTTCTGACACTGTTTTCCGCCTTTAATAAAGGCGATTTTTTTCGGATTCATACTCCTGCTGCACGGAGCGGAGCGCCGAGATTTTCTGTCGCGATCTTCAATCCGCTTCCTCGCATGTTCCGATCCTGCTTCACTTCGCCTCTGCCGGAGCATTTAGACCAAAAAAAACCTGGTCTGCTTGTCGGAGCTGCCGAGCGCTGCACTGTGCCTCGCTTTGCCGACTCGCCATCGAACATGCCTCGGAGTTTTCGACCGCGCCATGTCCCGCCCCGGAACCCCCTACCCCGCGCCCAAACCGCGCCCACCTGCCCGCCCCTTCATGCGGGGCGCAGCTGAAAGTGGCGAACGCTGCGCCTAAACACTGAATCCCCGCTTTCCGACAGCGGATTCGGGTGGGAGGCGCAGTGTAATGCCAAAAAACGGGCGAAAAGCCGATCATACAGTTCGCCCTTAGTTTTTTTTACCCCATGGCTTTTCCATTCTGGCTTCTTTATCATTAAAATAAAGACACTGTTGAATCTGTTGTATGGTGTTTTTAATTTGCAGTTGTATATATTAATTTTAAGACTAGAGATGGGCAAATTTCTCAAAAATTTGGTTCGGTCACTTCGCCGAATTTCCCAACAAAAATAAATTCGGTCCGAATTACTTCGGGAAGAATCGCGTTAAAAAACAGCTATTTCGGGCCCTGCACAGACCCTGCAGGGTGCTGTAAAAACATTGTGCCATGCTTAAATATGCAGAGGGAGCTTGTTTGGTCTTCATACAATGTTGTGTTTTTAGTATGACAAAGCACATGACTGCCGCCGCACTTAGAATTGCTTCACTAAAAAATTCCCTGGGCACTAAGAGGCAAAATTGACCAAAAAACTGAAGGGGGAATGTAGTCTGATAAAGTTCATGGCAGCGACAGCTGAAAAAAAAAAGCTGAAGGGCTCAGGTGGCAACATCAGTGACAAGTGTGGAGGGACGGCGGGAGCCACAGCAGCATGAGGTTAGACAGTGGCACAATGACAATCTGGAGGTGTCCAAAAACAGGAGTAGGCCACAGAGTGGCACAATGACACAGTTTGTAGGTCACGGCAGCAGCCACAGCAGCAGCATGAGGTCAGACAGTGGCACAATGACATTCTGGAGGTGGCAAAAACAGGAGTAGGCCACAGAGTGGCACAATGACACAGTGTGTAGGTCACAGCAGCAGTATTAGATGTATGCTATTGCCTTTTCAGTGTGCACCTATGCTTACGTTTTTCAAAATATATAGATGTGCACAGCCTAATTGATTTTTGAAGCCACAGCAGCTGCATGAGGTCAGACAGTGGCACAATGACAGAGTGTGTAAGTCACGGCAGCAGCCACAGCAGCAGTATGAGGTCAGACAGTAGCACAATGACATTCTGGAGGTGGCAAAAACAGTAGTAGGCCACAGAGTGGCACAATGACAGAGAGTGGAGGTGACGGCGGCAGCAGCATGAGGTCAGACAGTGGCACAATGACATTCTGGAGGTGGCAAAAAAGTAGTAGGCCACAGAGTGGCACAATGACAGGGAGTGGAGGTCACAGCAGCAGCATGAGGTCACAGAGTGGCACAATGACACAGTGTGGAGGGCACGGCAGCAACAGCATGAGGTCAGGCAGTGGCACATGACATTCTGGAGGTGGCAAAAACAGGAGCAAAGGCCCACAGAGAGGCACAATGACACAGTGTGGAGGTCACGGCAGCAGCAGCCCTGAGGTCAGACAGTGGCACAATGACAAATTTTGGAGGTGGCAAAACAGTAGTAGGCCAAGATGGCAGAATGACAGAGAGTGGAGGTGACGACAGCAGCAGCATGAGGTCAGACAGTGGCACAATGACATTCTGGAGGTGGCAAAACAGTAGTAGGCCACAGAGTGGCACAATGACACAGTGTGTAGGTCACAGCAGCAGCACATGAGGTCACAGAGTGGCACAATGACACAGTTTTGGAGGGAAACGGCAGCAACAGAAGAGGTCAGGCAGTAGCACAATGACATTCTGGGAGGTGGACAAAACAGGAGCAGGCCACCCCGAGTGGCACAATGGGCAGTGTTCAGGGCACGGCAGCAGCAGCAGAGGTCAGAGAGTGGCACAATGACATTCTGGAGGTGGCAAAAACAGGAAATAGGCCCCAAAAAGTGGCACAATGACAGAGAGGGAAGTGACGGCGGCAGCAGATGAGGTCAGACAGTGGCACAATGACATTCTGGAGTGGCAAAACAGTTAGTAGGCCACAGAGTGGCACAATGACAGAGAGTGGAGGTGACGGCAGGGAGCAGGCATTGCGTCAGACATGGCACAAAGACATTCCGGAGGTGGCAAAAAACTGGAGTAGGCCATAGAGTGGCACAATGACAGAGAGTGGAGGTGACGGCGGCAGAGCAACAGCATGAGGTCAGAGAGTGGCACAATGACACAGTGTGGATGTCACGGCACCAGCAACAGCAGCAGCAGCATGAGGTCATAAAGTGGCACAATGACAGAGTGTGGAGGTGGGTGGCAATACCAGTCCATGGTAAAGATGGTTGGTGGCAGATGGAGAAACTGGCAGCAGATGTGTGGCATCAGGCGGTGGCGGCATCATAGAATAGTGGCATGAGGCAGGTAGTTTGAATCCAGACTAATTTCTCACAGTTTGGGTGAGGCATCATGGCTGATGTAGTCTGACATATAAATATTCCGACCAAATTAATAATAAAACTCACGTTTATTAGCCATCTTCATTCAAGTAAAACCATCTCACGATCAGACATTCTTGTATCGGTTAGACGATCTGCAACAGCAGTGTCCACGGGCAGCGAAAGTTCATTCCAGCTTAATATCATGCAACCGCATGTAGACTAGTGAATGCAGTATGGACATTGGGCGTCACCCTCCAGCGGAAGACAAACTCCTCCTTTCTCAAGCACAGGTAGGTGATTCAAGACTCTACTTAATATAGGAGATTGTAAACCATGATTAATCAGTAACTATGTCTGACGAAATTAAAAACAATTAAAAACAAATGATTTCAGAACATACATTGTTGCATTTATAAAAATACATTCATATTACGATCCTCATTGAGCCCTTTGGGGTTAAGTGTGTCTAATTTAAAGATCCACATTGCTTCTCTACGCAACAGTATCTTTTCTACTGATGTACCTTCTAAGTACCTATGTCTTTCCGTCAGGTACTCACCCACATGTCGGATTATGGCTCAGATATGTGGATGATGTCCTGTTAATATGGAAGGGCACTGGAGAACAACTCAATATTTTTATTGAAATGCTTAACACTTGTCATCCACTCATTCATCTTGACAAAGGTCAGTCGTTCCACATTTCCCGTGGACAAGCAGGTTCTCCTTGGGGTAATGATGGCCCCCGCCGCACTGAACACCCACTCTGATGCCACACTACTGGCCAGGCAGGACAGCTTCTCCACTGCAAACTCGGCAAGTTGCGGCCACACATCCAGTTTGGCTGCCCAGCGGATCTTCTAACTTGGGGGAAGGTGCCAAAAAAACCCC
>JAODAL010077812.1:0-13136 GCA_025379985.1 Phyllomedusa bahiana
ATTTAAAAAACTTTATTTCCAGCAAGCTTCTTTTTGGGTTTTCTAAATTGTTTTGGGTAGGTGTCCCCCAAGTGAATGATCAATTACTTTGTTTAAAAAATTTGCAAGAAATTCAAATGCAATAAAATTTATCCCTCAGTTTTAAGGATGTTTCCACAGGCAGTTTTTAAAATGGCTCCAAAATTTAAAAAGCCTTTTTTTTTCGCAAACTTTTTTCAATAAAAATTTCCCCAAAAGGGTTTTTTCGGTAAGTAATCAATGACTGTGGGTTTGGGAAATCTTGGGATTAAAATACACACTAAAAGATTACTCACTTTCCAAACAGTTTTTTGATTAAAATGCAAAAACTTCTGGTAATAATCATTTAAAAAGGAGGTAGGTTTAAAAAAAACCCCAAAAAATGCCTGTGTGAAAAAACCCCCCAAAAACTTTTCCCCAAAAAAATTAAAATAAAATGACAGAAACTTGCAGTAAAAAAAAAGCAGTTTAAATTGCGTGCAGTAAGTTGGGAAAAAGCCCAAAGGGAAACAAAAACCGCACCGTGTGAAAGTTTCCCAAAAACAAGTTTTTTTTATTTCTTTTTTGGGGGGTGCTTTTGTGGGAGGAAAGGGGCAGCATTTTAAAACTGTACTTTTTTGCCCCCAAAAAAACAATCCGTGGAAAGCCCCCTTTTTGGGGTTCTTTTTAGGCTGCTGTAAATAATGATCCTCCCGTTCATTATGTTTTTTTTCTATCTGGACCATAGTACTGGGATTTTTTGATAAAATTTGATAAGGGTCTTTATCTGAAGTACGCCCGATGGCTCCCCGGCTCTTTTAAAAATTTATATTGTTTTCTTTTTTGTCCTTTTACAGTAAAAAATGTAGGGAATGTGGGAAAAAAACATACACAATACAATAACCATGCACAAACCCAAAATTTTCCCGTTGCCAGAAAAGCATGTACAATTTCCGAATTTAAAAAATCTCACTTTGTTTTTTTAAAAATTTTATAAAAATCCCCTTTTGGGTTTTCCCATTTTTTGGGACCTTTTTTTCCTCAATTTAAATGTGTTTTTAAAATTTTTTTAATTCTGTATAAAAAAATTCATTTATTTAAATGTATGCATTTTGCAAAAACAAAAAGGTCTACCAAAGCTTTAAAATTTTCAAATAAATAAATGTTTTTTTAGAAAACATTTTTTTCCGATGAGATTATATTTAGCTGGTCTATAATAATTCCCTTTTTATACAATTGTGTTATACAGCTATTTGTTACCAGGGTAAAGTATATTAAACTTAGTTTTTTCAAAAAATTCTAAGTCTTGATGCTTTTAACAGGTTTAGATATTGTTTAAGTCCCCATAACTGACTATTTTATTAATACAATCATAACCTTTGATTGATTTGATTGTTGACCTTTATATTTATCACAGCAAATCGTTAGGAAAATTTATTGTACACAAGTTAACACTTTAATTGATCGTTAGCTTAAATCACGCTGTATTTGCCAAACTGAACAGTCATTAACAGTTATTCACTATGACAGCACATTCAACATACTGCTTGTTTCTGTGTTAAAGATCAAGTTCATTGTTAAAAATTTTTTATACTTTTGGGGTGATAGTTTTTAAAAAAAAAATTTTTAAAAAATTTTAATGAATTTTTTTGCCAAATTTTAAAACAGATTGCTTCTTTATTATTGAATTTGTTTACGCATGCACCAAGAAAGGAAATTTTTAATTAAAATTTTCCACGATACAAAACGATTTGACCTGTCAGAATGTGTTTACTCGGGAGCTTCTTAGGTGGCTCCTTTATTACGGTATATAGTCTTGAAATAACAGGGAGCATCAGTACATCATGTTCACTGCCCCAATTTCTTTAAAAAGGGGGGGTTTCCCTACAAGGGGTTTCTTTTAATGTTAAAGACTTGCAAAAAAAAAGTCACTTTCCAAAATATGTAATTAACAGTGTCCTCCCCCTTTTGAGATTCCCCCCTTTTGAACTCATCAGCCCTCATTGCTTTAAAATACAGACCTGTTCAATCTCTCTATAGGTGCCAAAAGGGTTTCTAAAAAACAGACCTGGCTTCTACTGCGCCAGTGAAGTCAGTAAACACACCCCGGAAATCCAAAAAGAAACCGAAAAAGGAAATCCGGTAAGATGAATTAATGTAGTGAAACAACCTTTTTAAGTCTCTGGATAAGTGTTTCCAAACCTGTCTTGAAGAAACTTCATCAGCCAATATGTAAAGGATGTTTTGAATGTAGCCCAGGTAATAAGATTAATTAAATTATAAGTTTGGACAACTGTATTTTTTAGGAGAATTCACAGGACATGGAGCATTGGGGTTTCTTGAGGACCGGTTTGGGCAACATTTGTCTAGGTCAGGGAGTTTTATGCTGCCCCTTACTGGAGTCTTAGAAACAAGAACATGGGGTTGGCTGAGCCTCATCGCCCAGGCTTAGACTGGCTTACTGGGAGGAGGGGGAGACCCACAGGTGAACCCCTGGGCATGATAGGTTCCTGGGGTGAGCCCCAAGAATTAAACTACGTGGTTGGGCCCCCAGAACCCCCTTTCCCTGTGGGCTCCCAGAAACAACTCACTGGGGGAAAAACCCCCCCAAAAATCAACTTAACTGGGGGGCCCCAGAATCACTCCACTGGTGGGCCCCAGAATCAGCTCCCCTGTGGGCCCCCAGAATCACTCCCCGTGCCCCTAGTGCCCAAGAATCAGCTCCACTGGTGGGCCCCCAGAATCAGCTCCACTGGTGGGCTCCCAGAAACAACTCCACTGGCGGACCCCAAGAATCAACTTAACTAGTGGGCTCCCAGAATCAACTCCACTGGTGGACTCCAAGAAACACCTCCCCTGGTAGGCTCCAAGAATCAACTCTACTTGTGAGCTCCAAGAATCAACTCCACTGGTGGATCCCAAGAATCAACTCCACTGGTGGGCCCTAAGAATCAAGTTCACTGATGGGCTCAAATTATCAATTTCACTGATGGGCTCCAAGAGTCGACTGCACTGCTGGGCCCAAGGCAACCCAGTCTGACACTGCTACCACTTATAGTTGAAGTCCATGCAAATTAAAAATATTGTTCACTTTATCTTTTCCATTGGACTCAGTATAACATTACATTAAGTATATGCAGTCACAGAAAGGTCTTTTTAATTTGTAATCACTTTTATAAAAATTGCCCTCCTTACCAATAAAAAGGAGGGGGTTCACTGGTAAGGTCTATCTCACAGTCTTCTGTTCTTGACAAATGAAACTGTCCAAAAAAGGCTTATTATTGATCACCTTGAATGTAGCGCATGATTTTGGTCCATATGATGCAGACTAAGGGCCACATGTATGAAAACTGCCTAGGTCTAAAATTCACTTTCTTTCGCATAGCAACCAATCAGAGCGCTCCTTTCATTTCATATAGTGCTCTGGAAAAATGAGAGGGGCGCCCTGATTGGTTGCTATGGGCAACAAAGTGAAATTTAGACCTAGACAGTTTTCATACATGTGGCCCTAAGTGTTGATGAGCCCCAGGTCATTTAATGGGCATTAAATGGGGTTTCTCGCCATGCTGTTTCACAGAGTCATAGGCAGCTTCATTTTCACTCAGCTAGGTCAGGGTATGGGTGGTTCAACAGCAGTAATTATCATATCATCTCTGCTATTCCCTAGCTGAGTGTGTTACAGTGAGAAGACTGCAGGAAATTTAATCTATACAGTAAACTTCAAGAAATAAAAGCAATTGCTTTTCAAAGGTACTTATTCTAATCTTGTTAATGGGGTGTACTGGGACTGATTAATGCTCATTTGTCCATCAGGGTATGAGTAAATAGTAGCTAAGACTCATACTCACCTCCTGGTCGCTTCCATTCGCTCCCAGTTGCCGGTACGTACATTGCACTCCTCCTTATAATGTGACAGTAAAAGGCATTAAAGGGGTGTTATCGTTTCATTAAATGGTCTTCAGAATAAAGGGACAGTGAAAACAAGCAACTTTGCAATTGGATGTCATTAGCAAAGCTGCCTTGTTCTCACAGTGTCCCTTATCTTGTGTTTTTATATTACACTGATATCCATGTGGGTCTAATCCCTCCTCTTGCAATTCACTAGCTGAGAGCTCATTTACATTCTGTACAGCCCCTGGGTCGATTCACGGAGCTGTGTCTACTGACTCAGAGTTAGGGGCCGTAGCATTTTCTGTTTCCACACCTAGCAGAAACAGACTGCAGCAGGTTGTACAATGAGAAAACATGACAGTTTTGTCCCTGTGCCTAACTCTCCTGCATACACGCAGATCTGTGCCGTTCTTAGAAAGCTGTAATACATCTCCAGCTGTGAGAGGAGATCCCAGTGCTCAGATTAGATTGAATGCAGCCTGTGGTATTGTATACAGCTCTTATAAAATAAACTGATAGGGAGAGACACAGTGATATGTGGACTCAGAGGGGCGGGGGGGAGTCTCAGGCCAACAGTGAAGGGGTGATGATGTCATCCAGCTGGGAGGGGTAGAAACGCCCCTGCATTCACAGAGCTGAGAAGCTAAGAGCAGTGTGAATGAGCCGAAGTAAGGAAGCGATACATCCCCTTTAAGCTCTTCTACATGTTTTAGCTACTATGAGTAGGTTCACACTGCTGATTTGAATTTTAGCACTGAATCAGCATACAATCCAGTCCTAAAATCCACACCAGTTACGCATGGATTTTGAACGTGCATATGACACTGATTTCAGAGGCAGATGTTCACCTCCAATATACTATGTGAGGAGTCAGGAATCGACATGAGTAACTGACATGTCAGTTCTTTTTTTAAGATGTGGGCACAGCAACGGAGATTTTCCATTTGCAACAATGTGAGGCGGATTGCAGTCAGATTTGGACGCTGATTCTGAGGTGGATCAATTGATGAATCAGCATTCAAATTTGCCGTACGAACATACCCAATTGTGTTTAGTGAATATTCTATGTTGATGACAGAAAATTATTTGATTTTTCAGATATGCTTTATAGCTAATTTAGATAGTGCTCATGTTCAACTGTAAAGTACACTTTTCTATGCATAGTTAAAGTTCCCATTAAATCACAGAAAAGTCCAATAAATATTTTCCTCTTAAAACTCAACTTTTAATACTGTTGTCTATTAAGACACACAAAATGGCCACATCGAAGTAAATGAAAAATAAGTGTATGTCTTACCAAATGGCTACATACATACTTGGACTCACCAGTCACTCCTAGAGGTGGTAACGGAAGTATATGACTGCTCATTATACAAAAATGTCTAAAGTGACCTTATAATCTCTATGGCTACCAGTGTCCCTTTTAAACTGCTCTTGAGTTGAGTAACCACCTTGAAAAGGGCAACCTCACAAATCTCATCCTAGTGAGCCCTGAATCAAAATCCAGATGCATTTCATAGGATGTTTAGGCAGAATCATCAGGGGGAAAGAATGTACAAGAGTGAAACCAAAATAATAAATGAACAAATAAATGTCTCGCGCATGATCATACATCCCTGCTCAGGGGCAGCTGTGTTACCTTTACCGCTTCCTGACAGCTGGTCATAATAATATGGCTCTTTGATTTTTTTTCCTCCCCGTCTTCCAAGAGCCATAACTTTTTTATTTTTCCAACGCCATAAACTCATGAGGCCTTTTACTGTGAAGTACAAGATGCACTTTCTAATGATGTCATTCATCATAAAATTCTAAGAGGAGTGAAATGTGAAAAAGAACATACACCATGTTTGTGGGGGTTGTTTTTATGACATTCACTTTTCAGTATAAATGATGTGTTGTCTGTATTCTGCAGGTTGATATGATTCTGGCAATACTAAATAACTAGTACCATATTTTAGTACCATAAACAAAATCTAATTTCTTAAAATCTGTTTCTTAAACTTGCACAGCAGAGCCATTTTCTGTACTTCCATTTATGGTCCTAGGTAATGGTGCATTTTTTGCAGGCTGAAATGTACATTTTATGGATACCATTTTAGGATAGATGAGACTTTTTGATCACTTTTTATTCCAATTTTTAAGGGACATGAAAAAACAAGAAAACGCAATTTTGCCATTTGGAATTTTCTTCTCCTACGGTGTTCGGTGTATGGGATAAATAATAAATATGTAGATCAGACTTTTACAAATGTGGTGATACCAGTTATGTGTAACATTTGAATTAATTGTAAAATTGCAAAAAAGAACTGTAATGTTTCTTATTTATTTTTATAGTTTTAAACATTTTTTTTTACATTAACAGTAAGTCCCCCTAGTGTACTTGATCACTAAGGGGCGCGTTAGTATACCCTTCTACATTGTATAAATGATAAAGAATAGTGTACAAAGATTTTGGTTCTATCACTTCCTGCAAGAAGTGATAGCATGGCAGAGATAGCAGCAATGGAAGCTTTCATAAGGGTTCCAGCTGCCATTGTAACATATCGGCCCCCTGTAAAATCCACTACACCGTTTCTCATTCCTTTACATCAGAGATCACCACAGCATCTAAAGCAGGGGTCCTCAAACTACGGCCCGCGAGGATTTTTATCCGGCCCGCCGCTGCCACCTGCGGCACCGTGGTGGCAGCGGCAGAGCCTCAGTCCTCTGAGTTACTGTGCGCTCTGGCCCCTGCTGTCGCGCTGCCTCACATCACTTGTCACCGGCCACAGCACCTCCCATATGATGAGAGGTGTCGTGGGCGGTGACAGGTAATATGAAAGCCATTGCGAGCCACGCGACAGCAGGGACCAGCTTCAGGGGGCGGACACTCTGCAGCGCAAGGGAGGTGCCTGAGGGCGGACATTTACAATATATGGGAGGTGTCTATGAGTGGCAGAGGGCAGACACTGTGCAATGTAAACGCAGAATGTCCGCCCTCTGACACTCACAGACACCTCCCATATATTGTAAATGTCCGCCCTCAGGCACCTCCCGTCCGCTGCAGAGTGTCCCCCACCCACAGTCGTCCCGGGCGATTCCGCTGCCCGCCGATCGTAAGGGTCCTAAGTCGATACCGATCACTAAGGTACCGGCTTAGGACCTTAGCGATCGGTGATGGCAGCGGCGCCGGGACTAACTGTATGTGTGTCCGCCGGACGCACATACAGATAGATGCTTCTGCGGAGAGCAGGGGCTCTCCGCTCTGTAGAGTGCTCTGGTGAGGTGCAGGAAGGATGCGCCTCACCAGAGTCCACAGCACGGGCGGCATCAGCGTCATCACGCTGCGGCGCGGCCTGGTGACATCACGGCACCCGACGAAGAAGCCCGGGAGCAGCGACAGCGGCGGGGAGCCAGGTAAGAGAGTGATGTCACTTTTTTCTTTTTAATTATCTCTACGCCTGCTGGGGGGGCCTAATTCTACCTACACCTGCTGGGGGCCTAATTCTACCTACACCTGCTGGGGGGCCTAATTCTACCTACAGACCTGCTGGGGGCCCTAATTCTAGCTACGTCTGCTGGGAGGCCCAATTTTACCTACAGACCTGCTGGGGGCCCTAATTCTACCTACAGACCTGATGGGGGCCCTAATTCTAACTACACCTGCTGGGGGGCCTAATACTACCTACACCTGCTGGGGGCCTAATTCTACCTACACCTGCTGGGGGGCCTAATTCTACCTACAGACCTGCTGGGGGCCCTAATTCTACCTACACCTGCTGGAGGCCCTAATTCTACCTTCAGACCTGCTGGGGGCCCTAATTCTACCTACACCTGCTGGGCCACCTAATACTACCTACACACCTGCTGGGGGCCCTAATTCTACCTACACACCTGCTGGGGGCCCTAATTCTACCTACACACCTGCTGGGGGCCCTAATTCTACCTACACACCTGCTGGGGGCCCTAATTCTACCTACAGACCTGCTGGGGGCCCTAATTCTACCTACAGACCTGCTGGGGGCCCTAAATCTACCTACGTCTGCTGGGGGACCTAATTCTACCTACGTCTGCGGGGGGTTTACCTAATTTTTTACCTACGTCTGCTGGGGGACCTAAATTCACCTACACCTGCTGGGCCACCTAATTTCACCTATACCTGCTGGCCCAATAATAAATTGGGTATCACTGTAATTGTATCGACCCACAAAGTAAAACTTTTTTTTAAAACTATATTCCGGCCCTCCAATGGTCTGAGGGATCGTGAACCGGCCCCCAGTCTAAAAAGTTTGAGGACCCCTGATCTAAAGGGTTAAACAGTAGGGAACAAAGCCAGCTGTATCCCCTGCTGTTAGCAGCAGGTGTCAGTTGCAATTTCCTTCTTAAACCCAAAATAACTAAACAAGGAAATTTATGAACTGAACAAGCCCGCTACATAGAACCTTACCGGTACCAGGATGTACCCATACGTCCTGTGTCGGTAAAGGGTTAAACATATATAAACCCACTATCTGAGTTCTTACCTCCTCTTTAAACACACTCTCTTTAGGTTCAATTTAATAGAAAGCCAGTTAGCATGTTTCTTAAGTATGGGGGAACTAAAACACCAACAAAAATCTATACAACACAATGAAACCATAAAAACTCATTACACAGGTTGCCTTGGCTAAAATCTGACTAGAAAAACATCTACTGGAAAATGTTCACATGACAAAAGAGCAGCAGTGTGAGCAACACTGCAAAATATATATATTTTGTTGTAAATTATATTGACAAATAATGTTTCTAGATGACAAACAACTGAGGTTTAGTTTGCAAATATATAAATCACTGACTAGCAGATGCTGTCATTTTGCAAAGAGGTCACGTGAGTGGTTTCTACTCTATTATTACCTAGTTTGTTGTTCTGTATATGTGCAACAGCTTCTACCCTTGAATACAGGTCTATTTATTTAGACTATTATATTCGTTGTCCCGCTAGTGTTAAATTTGAGAATATAATATATATGCAAGTGGTAATTAAGTGCATAAGTTGTGTTTTTATAGCACATAATTTAAAATAATCTGTCTCTTTGGACTTTTATGAATAAAAATTAAAAGTTCTGTTTTAGTTTGTTGATAAATACAGTATTCTTTTGGTTGACAAAGCTGATATGTAAGAGATAGCAAACTTTAGGAGGGATCCTTCAGATTTATGGATACACTATTTAGCTGGCCCGGATAAACATGATATCAGCAGCAGTGTTTTTCTTTACAAGTGTTATCCTCTACAGAGTCCAGCTCTAAAAGGGATGGATGTCTTATCTTCCTTCTTAAACCCAAAATAACTGAGCTAAACAAGGAAATTTACTGCAGGACAACTCAACCTGAGGTCACTCTTTCACTTGTCCCTTGCTGCCATCTGAGCTGATGTTCTCCAGCTATCTGCAGCTGATACCAAGGACAAAAAATAACAGAGTGGTCAGATGCATAGGATACAGTACATGTTAGGACACTCATTAAAGGTATCATCTATCTATAAGTTTTTCTGACCATGCTCCAAATTCTTTACAATGACACATGTAAAGATGTCTAAATGAACAATCAAACAAAAATAACATTGCACAGGGTTTGCCTAGTGTTGGCTACGTACCACACATGCCTATGTGTATTTCACACTTACATGTAAGTCGAACCACCAAACACAATTATATTAAATGTATAACTTAATGTGTATAACCCTCTTTCATCCCAAGATCCACAAAATTTCTGCATCAGATTTTATAAACAGGAATCTGTTTATTTTCTAGGATTTATAATCATGGCTGGAAAAAGCTGCTTAGATCTGCTTCACAAATCTTTAACGCTGCCAATTTTGAGCTCAACATAAAAAAAAACAAAAAACCTAAGCAACCTAATTGCCAAGTAGCTAAACTACTTGACTACTAATGCATAAGAATGAACATGTGCAGGACGTGGAGAGCAGACAATAACCTCACTTCTTCCACTCCCTAATGTCATTGCTCTTCAGCTTGTTGATGATATCCAGTGGATAGTGGCATTTTCTCAATCCAGTCTCAGACCAAACTTCCTATCTAACCCTTTCTTTTTCTTGTAACACATTTAGATTAGCGGGAATAATGGGGGGTTTCAGGTATGATTCCAGTATGACTGCAGAATGAACCTACACAGAGTTTGATTGTAATCTATTTCCAGACTTGTTAGTGTGATTAACCCTATAACCTAAAATAGGGAGAAAAACATTTAAACTTCTACAAAGTTATTTTATTTTTCATTTAAAATGTATTAAAACTAAAAAACATGGCGAATAAGTCTTCAAAATTTTAAAAAAAAAATTTCAACGCAGCAAAATTTGAGGGGAACCGCAGAGGCCATATTTTTTTCAAGAGTAATATGACGCGGTTTTAGCTTGAAAACTCATTCCATTTACTTTTCAGACAAAATTCCATTTTATTGGACTATCTTGTGTCAGAAAAGATTTCTGCTGTATTAAATCACCATGGAATCTGCAAATGTGTTTTCCCAAATTTTAAATCGGCACCTTTTATGTTTAAACTGCAGGACTATGTATATTTTCCTATTTGCTAAAATAGTTTTACCATGAGGTAAAAATCCCCATACTGGCTGCTTGCACAAACGTAGAAGGCCATTGATGTGGAAAAGAGGAGGCGGCGCTTTGGGCCCACCCCTCCATTCACTTCTTTTGGGGCTTCCAAACCCTATCCCAAACACACACACTTGGCAAACTTTTGAAGCTCCCCTAGAAGTGAATGAACAGGGGAACAGGGTGGGGCAAGCCGTTTAAGCTCTGTGAACCCATTCCCAAGAGAGTTAAAGGTTGGGTTTTTTTTCAGGGGTTTTTCAGACTTGAACCGGGGTTTCTCGTCCTAAAAACTTCAAATCCAGGGGCGGGGTCTCTCCCCCCGGGAGGCGTGGCCCCTTCCCTTACGAAGACTGGTGGGCATCATCACTTGTGAACAGTTTGGGGGAAAATGAGGATGTTCCAGCTCTCCAAAAATCCGCATGGTTTATTCCTGCCTACATAGCTTTTCACCCCCTTCCCAACTCCCTTTTAACCAAACACCTGTATCGGTTTAAAAAAATTTTACAAAGCCTTGGGCTGATGAAACAAATGTTTAGATATGCACTCTGCTCCCCCCTCGGTTTAACAGGGAGGAGGTAGAGGGGGGTAACTTTATAAGGGGAATTTTTAGAAAAGTTAATGGGGAGAGTGGGAAACTAGCAGCAAGACTCAAATAAATTGCCCCGGGTCCCCTTTTCAAAGAACTAAACACGGGGTGGAAACTCAGGGCAGCCTTTTTTTACACAGACAGAAACCAGCACAAAAACGTTTCCCTTTCATTTTCCACAGCTCGAGGGTAAAAAAGCACAGAGTGTAAGCCTTTCCAACACAAAAACAGGGGGTGTTTTTCCCCCCCAGGGGGGATGTCCCCAACAGGGCTGAACTAAAAAACAGCAGCCAAACACAACAATGGGGGGTGGGTTGACCTCAGGGTGCTGAATTAGCTCTAGAAAACACACAGAAAGCTCATAGCTGCTAAACTTAATGATTTAAAGGGAAAAGAAACCAGTTTCAAAAGTTCTTTTTTTTACTGTCTCCGGGAAATTTCAGATTGAAACTTTGTACATGAAAAACCCCTTTAAGGCCATGCTTAAAAAATGTGGCCACAAAAAATATTGACACTAGGGCCAAATTTGTCCTTTTTTTCATTTAGGGGTGTCTCCTTTTGTTTAGACATTGTGGCTGTGTTTGAGTTATTTTTGATGGCACACAAATTTTACATTAAGGCTATTTCACCGGCTTATTTCGGGGGTTTTTTGCGGGGGGAATTAAACGTCCACAAATACGCCCCAAAATAGTTTCAAAAATGAACAATTAATTAGCATTGATTCCAATGTAAAATCGCCTCGTCGTTCACATGGGGCTTTTTTTCACGCTGTATTTTCGCCATGAAAATACGATCGAAAAATTTAGCCCCCGTCACTTATTGAGGCTATTTTGCGAGAAAATCCCCATAGAAAAGAATGGGGAATTATTACGAGCGAAATACTCCCACATTTGTAACACATTTTAAAACCCTTTTCGGGACGTATTTGCGGACATAATTACGCCCGAAATACCCCCGAAATAAGCCGTGTGAACTTTAGACTTATATTACTACAGACATTTACATTGTTTTAAAGTGTATATCTTCATGTTGCCCCATAAAAGTATAATACAAAATTTATAAAAAATTACTACTGATTTAAAAAAACCTTTTTCAGGGCAAACGGGAAACACCGCCGAGGCAGGCAATTGACACCCCTTTGTACACTTTTGAAGTGCTTGGTTTCTTTTAAAAAAAGATCGTGACATCTCTTGATATGTCTGTTTTAGTTAATACCAGTGTTCCCTGTGAAATATCAGTTCTGAAGCATCTTCTCTTATAACTTTGTGTTGTGTTGTTCCTTGGTTATTCCTTATACAAATGCATTACCTAATCAACACTCCACTCTGACCCTTTCAGCAACTATCCACCTCCCACTTTTTCCCCCAAACCCCCTGTCCCCTGACCACTCAAGCCACTGTTTCCTCCAATCTGAGCCCTCCAGCCACTGTGTCCTCCCTCTTCTACTCCACTCTGACCCCCCACACTGTTCCCTCCTCTTGAGCCTTAGACACAGTCAACCCACTCTGACCCCTCCAGCCACTGTATTCCCCCTCTCCTCCCCAATCTGACTCCTCTAGCCATTGTCTTCCTCCCACTCTAACCTTTCAACCACTGACCACCTCCCACTATGACACCACCAGCCACACTCTCCTCCCACTCTGACCCCGCCAGCCACTGTCCCTCCACAATCTGATCAATCCAGCCACTGTTTCCCAGCCAGATATCTAACTGGGACCTACCTATCTGGGCCCCTCCTACCGTCTACCTGTGGCCTATCTACCTACCTTAGGCCTACCACCTACCTACCTAACTGGATCCTACCTACTTTGGACCTACCTACTTACCTGGGGCCTTGCCTACCTACCTACCTGGTAATATGATTCTGAGGGGTACAGGCAATATCTGTAGCACAATCACCAGGGGTTTAGTCATCTGTTCCTCCCCACCGCCCTAAGAGATTGTGCCTCTAAACTAAGGCCTGTACCTGCTTTCCCACCCATGGAGAATTTATACAGAGGTAGGAGACAGTGAGGGAGGTGCAAAAAATGAGGATTCTGAGATACCGTATTTTAAATTTTTGCAGGGAAAAGTTGGGGG
>JAODAL010077813.1:0-13135 GCA_025379985.1 Phyllomedusa bahiana
GGGTCACCCCATCCTCCCAGATGACATCTGAAACCCCACCAAGATTGGGGGGAACGTCAGACACAACCCATTTGCATGGCCCGGGACGGGTCAGCAGCCCTCACCTGTCCTCAACCCACCTCTGTCCCATCCGGTTTCCTCAGCCAGAGATCTACTATTTTGGTCTGGGCTCAGCACCACTAATAAGCGAGGATGAACAATTTGAGGAGGGCAGTCATCAGCTACTTGGAAAAGCGAAGAAATGGGGCCAATTATCCCCTGCTTCTTGCAGTAGGGGCAAAGTATAGATGTTGAGAGTGGCATGGAGGTCATGTTGTGAGGGGTCAGCCTCAGCATACCAAGCCCGGGTGATGAGGACAGCAGTGACATGAAACCAAATAGATGATGATGTGGGCCAACCGCACTTGGGAGCCGGGTTTGGGGCAAGGGTTTTCATCACGTCAGGAGAAGAGGGCGTCAGCTTGCGTGTCAGGCAGCGGCGCAGCCAGCAAGTGGGTCGTGTGGCCGTGAGACAGCAGGATAGCAGCAGTGTGAGGTAGGGAGCCAAGCGGCCACGGGGCAAAAAACCCGCTTCGCAGGTCCAAGAAAGTAGCGGCACGGGGGCTCAGCGAGGCAGCGGCGGCAGTAAGTCACTCAGGGGCGGAGCTTGGGGGCCCAAAATCCGATACTCGGCGGTGTGGCAGTTCTTTGCTAAGACACCTGAGGAGCTGAATATGGTTATATGTATAATCTGTAAGCAGAAAGTGAAGCGTGGCCAGGGAGCTAACGTTAGCACCACGGCCCTGCATCAACACATGCAGCGTCACCATCTGGTGGCCTGGGAAAAAACGTGGCTCAGATGTGGTGGTCCATCCTGCCGCCGCAGCAACAGCAGCAGCAGCAGCGCCCAGTGGCACGCATGCCATTGGAGCCAGTCAAGGCTCCAACCACCCTGCAGAAGGGAGCTGTTTCTCTTTGACATATCTCCCGGTCCAGATGCTCCTGCTCCTCGCTACCCCATGGCGCCAGCAGTCTTCAGCCCAGGCGATTGCAAAGAGACAACAGTATGCGTCCAACTATCCTAAGGTGCAGCAGCTGACCGTGCTCCTGTCCAAGTTGGTAATACTGCAGTCCCTCCCTTTACAAATGGTGGACTCTGCACCGTTCAGAGAACTAATGGCTTGTGCCGAGCCGAGATGGAGAGTTCCAAGCCGTAATTTCTTTTCCAAAAAGGCAGTACCAGCACTTCATAAATATGTAGAACAGAAGGTGGGCCAGTCCTTGAGCTTATCGGTTTGTTCCAAGGTGCACGGCAGCACGGACGTCTGGAGCTGTAACTACGGTCAGGGCCAGTACATGTCCTTTACGGCCCACTGGGTGAATGTGCTTCCGGCCCAGGCACACCAACAACTTGTAGGAAACAAACGAAACCAGCTCACCTCAACATCGTTGTTCGGCAGCAATCAGTGTTGATCCATAGCAACCATGTGCTCAAATCCGCGTTCCATGCGACGCACAACACTTTGTTAGTAGAGTAAAGGATGGATTGGCACCAAGAATGTTGCTAAGATATAAAGTCCATTTATTGAAGAACAACGACAAGTAGAAAATGCCACAAACAAACGAAAGATGTGTACAAGAGGGACGACCAGAGGGGTGGCGAGCTGGCGCGTTTCGGGCCAAATGCAGCCCTTAGTCTTAGCTGCAATTTAGATGTTAGTAACACCCTCTTATAGTGCATTAAAAACAACAATTATCCAATTAAAATTGTCTACAATGCCCAAAACAATCCAATTGGTAGCGTTTATTTGCACGTACCTGTAAAATGTATGACACCTCCCATCAGAATGGCGTTCCTCGGGTAATAGACCGGTATAACAAAACCGGAAGAGCTTGCGTTCCAAATAGCGGAAATGACTTACGTTCAATGCAAGGAAACACATTCTGGCAGGAAGTGACGTGGATGCACGGGGTAAAGCTAGTGCCGTTGTCAAGGTAACTTATTAATGTATGTAATATAAAATTACATGAATATATTGTTATAGAAATGTATCAATGGCAAACCGCTATTACCCCGAAAGCACCTCATTAGGTAACGTGTCATAACGCGGATGATCGGTAAATGCCGAGACAAAACAAAAATAAGACAAAGCAAAGACTGGCGCCTGATGGAATTCACTATGAAGAGTTTGAGCACCTGTTTAGTAACTATAACACAACATATATACTATAATGCTTTGTGTTGGATCTATATTTAATCTTGCTGTTAATCTCAATCGCTATTCAATACTTCTAGAGCATTATATGCTTATAGAGATATTTTAAAAATACTTCCGATCCCATCTCATTACTAAATGCATTGTTTGGTATGTTTTTGTTTTGTGTTTAGATTTATTGTGATTGTAATTTAGCTGATGGTCAAACTAGCATCAAAAATATATATTAAGGCGGGGCGACTCGTTTATTATAACAATAATGCTTAACCTAACCTAATGATGGAACATTATTTCCCTGCGTACATTGAGACCCTGGGGGACGATGGTATTGAGAACAAGAATCCAATAAGCTTCTCTGTCTCTGACGAGATATTCCCAATCGCCACCTCGGGCAGGTTTACGTATCATTTCTATAGCTATAACTTGCAATCCTTTTGTCAGGGATCCATGGCATTCCACAAAATGTTGTGCTACATTAGATTTGTTGGACCGGTTTGGATTATTTATATCATTAAGTTGTTCTAAAAAGCGTACCTTCAGCCTGCGGATTGTGCTCCCGACATAAATAAGGTTACACAGTGTGCACACTATAATGTAAACCACATGGTGGGAATTACAATTGGTATAGCTCTTAATTTCAAAAGTTTTTGTATGGTCCGAATTTGAAAAATTTGAACTAGACAATGCAAAACCGCAGGTTTTGAACGGATGGAAGCCACACCTAAAGAAACCTTTGAAACGCAACCAGGTGGGTTTATATTAGACGGAGGGTGACAGACGTGGTGATAAAAAATCACTCATAGTCTTAGGCTTTCTTGCGACTATGTGGCACCCGTTTTGTAGCACGGAGTCTAGAATTGCATCCTCTTGCAAAATGGGCAAATATTTCTCTATAACTTTTTTTATGATGTTAAATTGATGACTATGATCTAATACCAGTACCGGCTTTGCAGTTACATTTGCCCCATTTGCAAGATCTCTAGAATTGTTTTTAGGATTTTTGGGAGCCAATAAGTTCTCCCTAGAACGTTTGTCCACAATTTGTTCTGCTCTCTTCATTACCCAGTCCGGGTAGCCTCTAGCTTTTAATCTATTGTTTATAGCTGTTTTTTCAATAGCATAATCACACGAAAGGCTACAGTTTCGTTTCGCCCTCGTGAGTTCTCCTACCGGTATGGATTTTTTCGTATGATTAGTGTGAAAACTATTGTAGTGTAAGATCGTATTACCGCTGGTGGATTTGCGGAAGGTTTGGGACACGATTGCTTGGTTGGAAAGACCTGTGAGTTTCAGATCCAAAAACGTAATAGAGACATTATGAATTTGGTGGGTAAATCTCAAATTTAGAGGGTTGTTATTTAAATAATCTATGAAAGAGTGTACGGCAGGCACATCACCCCTCCAGATTAGGAGGAGATCGTCGATGTACCTGCCGTACCACTCAATATATTCAACAAATGGATTAGACTCAGAAAAAATGTATTGGCTCTCCCACCATGCAACGGTTGGATTAGCCAATGAAGGCGAATATTTAGCGCCCATTGAGACGCCCCTAGTTTGTAAATAGATGGAACCACCATATGTAAAATAATTATGATGCATTAAAAAATCGGTAACCATGAGTATAAATTGTATTAAATCTGTGGAGTATGTACTAAAATTTTCTAAATGGTATTGCAATGCAGTTAGTGCTATGTACTGAGGAATGCTGGTATACAATGCCTCAATATCACAAGTTAACCAACTCATATCGGCTTCCCAGATTTTGTGTTGTAAATTGCATAAAACATCTTTAGAGTCCCTAAGGTATCCTGGTACTCGCTGCACTAAGGGTTGAAGGTAAGAATCTAGCCATTGACAAAGACGCTCCAAGAAGGACCCAATACCAGAGACAATCGGACGCATCGGAGGTGAATCTCTACCATTGATACATTTCTATAACAATGTATTCATGTAACTTTATATTACATACATTAATAAGTTACCTTGACAACGGCACTAGCTTTACCCCGTGCATCCACGTCACTTCCTGCCAGAATGTGTTTTCTTGCATTGAGCTTAAGTCATTTCCGCTATTTGGAACGCAAGCTCTTCCGGTTCTGTTATACCGGTCTATTGCACGAGGAACGCCATTCTGACGGGAGGTGTCATACATTTTACAGGTACGTGCAAATAAACGCTACCAATTGGATTGTTTTGGGCATTGTAGACAATTTTAATTGGATAATTGTTGTTTTTAATGCACTATAAGAGGGTGTTACTAACATCTAAATTGCAGCTAAGACAAAGGGCAGAATTTGGCCCGAAACGCGTCAGCTCTCCACCCCTCTGGTCGTCCCTCTTGTAAACATCTCTCGTTAGTTTGTGGCATTTACTACTTTTCTTTGTTATTCAATAAATGCACTTTATATATTAGAAACATTCTTGGTGCCAATCCATCCTTTACTCTAACACCAACAACTTGGACAGGAGACGCCGCTTTCTCCTCCACGTTGTCAAACTGCAGCTCCTGCGCCAATGTCCGCCTCCTCCTCCTCCACTACCATCTCAGCCTCCACAAGTACTGCTCCATCATACCACATGTGGAGGGCACAGCGGTGTCACGCAGTTCTACCCCGGGCTTGCCTCGGCGAACGAAGTCACACAGGGGAGGAACTGCTCCGCGTCATGCAGCAAGAAATCGATGTGTGTCTTTCTCCGCGCCATCTGCAAATCGGAACCATGATGACGGACAAAGGGAGGAACATGGTGTCCGCGCTGCACCGAGGAGGGATGGTCCATGCGCCCTGCATGGCGCACGTGTTCAATCTGGTTGTGAAAAGGTCCTGAAGTCTTCCACCGATCTTCAGAACATTCGAAAATGGGCCAGTAAACTTGCATGCACTTTATCCATTCGTACAAAGCCAGGAACACCCTCCCGAGTTGTAGCGGCAGAACGGCCTCCCCCACACACTCTGATATGCGATGTTTCCACCCGTTAGAATTCCAGCCTGCACATGTTGGACCGACTGTATGAACAGAGAAAGGCCAATAACGATTTTTTGATGATTCAGGCAGACAGAAGTACTCCCCTGTGTAACTTTGATGTCAGCCAGTGGCAGCTCATGCGTGACACCTGCCGTTTGTTGAGGCCATTCGAGGAGGCGACATTATTTGTCAGTCGCCAGGACTACGGGACGAATAACGTCATTCCACTGCTTCATGTCCTGGAACAGATGTTGAAAAACAGAGGGATGACTTCTGGCTCTCCACCCTATTGGACCCTCGCTACCCATAGAAAATGGGAGCCTTTTTCCCAGCTATTGAGAGGGAGGACAAACTCAAATACTATAGGAAATCCTCCGTAGTCATTTGGGCCCGCTGCCCCTGTGCGGCATCGCCCCTCCTCTGACATGTCTGACCAGGGGTTCTTCAGTGCGCACGTACTACTGCCGTGGCTGCCGGGGGAAGGTGGGGGGGTCGGAGCAGTACCAGCTCCATCAGCAGCAACCTAAGTCTGGAGTCACTGATGAGCAGCGTCCTTCCACCGCCTAGTGAGGAGGGCAGTCGCCAGCAGCAGCGGGACCTGGAGCAGACCCTGAACCAACAGATGGGGGCCTACTTGGAAAGCACTCTGCCACCCCGTTAGAAGATCCGCTGGACTCCCTGGGCAGCCAAACTGGAAGTGGGGGCCGCAACTTGCCGAGTTTGCAGGGGAAAAGAAGCTGTCCTGCCCGGGCCCAAGTAGTTGGCATCAGAGCGGGTGTTCAGTGCGGCGGGGCCATCGTTACCCCAAGGGAAACCCGCTTGTCCACGGGAAATGTGGAACGACTGACCTTGTCAAGATGAATCAGGCGTGGATCGGCCAGGATTTCCACACACCAATGCCTTAGGTGTCAGACTACATCGGCCATGACGCCTCACCCAAACTGTGAGAAATGAGTCGTGTTAAAACTACCTGCCTAAAGCCACTATTCTGATGCTGCCACCCCCTGATGCCACACATCTTTGACAGTTTCTCCATCTGCCACCAACCATCTTTATGATTGACTTGTTTTGCCACCCACCTCCACACTCGTCATTGTGCCACTGTCTGACCTCATGCTGCTGCTGTGGCTGCTGCCGTGACCTCCACACTGTGTTTATTGTGCCACTCTCTGACCTCATGCTTGTTGCTCCTGCTGCCGTCACCTCCACTCTCTGTCATTGTGCCACTCTGTGGCCTACTCCATTTTTGCCACTCCAGAATGTGATTGTGCCACTTTCTGACCTCATGCTGCTGCTGTGGCTGCTGCCGTGACCTACACACTGTGTCGTTGGGGCCCCTCGTGGCCCATTCCTGTTTTTGCCACCTCCAGAATGTCATTGTGCACTGTCTGACCTCATGCTGGGTGCTGCCGTGACCTACACACTGTGTCATTGTGCCACTGTCTGACATCATGCTGCTGCGGTGGGCTGCTGCCGTGACCTCCACACTGTGTCATTGTCCCACTCTGTGGGGCCCACTCCTGTTTTTGCCACCTCCAGAATGTGATTGTGCCACTTTCCCGACCTCATGCTGTGCTGTGGCTGCTGCCGTGACCTCCACACTGTGTCATTTTTGGGCCCCTGTCTGACCTCAGGTGCTTGCGTGGCTGCTGCCATGACCTCCACACTCTGTCATTGTGCCACTGTTCTGACATCATGCTGCTGCTGTGGCTGCTGCCGTGACCTCCACACTGTGTCATTTTCCCACTCTGTGGGCCTACTCCCCGTTTTTTGCAACCTCCAGAATGTCATAGTGCCACTGCGACCTCATGCTGCTGCTGTGGCGCTGCCGTGACCCAACACTGTGTCATTGTGTCACTGTTTGACCTCATGCTGCTGCTGTGCTGCTTTCCGTGACCTACACACTGTGTCATTGTGCCACTGTCTGACCTCATGCGCTTGCTGTGGCTGCTGCGGTGGCCTCCACACTGTGTCATTGTCCCACTCTGTGGCCTACTCCTGTTTTTGCCACCTCCAGAATGTGATTGTGGGCCCCTGCCTGACCCAGCTGCTGCTGTGGCTGCTGCCGTGACCTCCACACTCTGTCATTGTGTCACTGTCTGACCTCATGCTGCTGCTTTGGGGTGCTGCCGTGACCTCCTACGTGTCATTGTCCCACTCTGTGGCCTACTCCTGTTTTTGCCACCTCCAGAATGTCATTGTGCCTGACCTCATGCTGCTGCTGTGGCTGCTGCCGTGACCTAAACACTGTGTCATTGTGCCACTGTCTGACCTCATGCTGCTGCTGTGGCTGCTGCCGTGACCTCCACACTGTGTCATTGTCCCACTCTGTGGCCTACTCCTGTTTTTGCCACCTCCAGAATGTCATTGTGCCACTGCCTAACCTCATGCTGCTGCTGTGGCTGCTGCCGTGACCTACACACTGTGTCATTGTGCCACTGTCTGACCTCAATGCTGCTGCTGTGGCTGCTGCCGTGACCTCCACAACTGTGTCATTGTCCCACTCTGTGTGCCTACTCCTTTTTTTGCCACCTCCAGAATGTCATTGTGCCACTGCCTGACCTCATGCTGCTGCTGTGGCTGCTGCCTTTACCTCCACACTCTGTCATTGTGAAATTGTCTGACCTCATGGGGCTGCTGTGGTGCTGCCGTGACCTCCACACTGTGTCATTGCCCACTCTGTGGCCTACTCCTGTTTTTGCCACCTCCAGAATGTCATGTGCCACTGCCTGACCTCATGCTGCTACTGTGGCTTTCTGCCGTGACCAACACACTGTGTCATTGTGCCACTGTCTGACCTCATGCTGCTCCTGTGGCTGCTGCCGTTCCTACACACTGTGTCATGTGCCACTGTCTGACCTCATGCTGCTGCTGTGGCTGCTGCCGTGACCTCCACACTGTGTCATTGTCCCACTCTGTGGCCTACTCCTGTTTTTGCCACCTCCAGAAAAGTCATTGTGCCACTGCCTGACCTCATTTCTGCTGCTGTGGCTGCTGCCGTGACCTCCGCACTGTGTCATTGTGCCACTGTCTGACCTCATGCGCTGCTGTGGCTGCTGCCGTGACCTCCACTCTGTTTCATTGTGCCCCTGTCTGACCTCATGCTGCTGCTGTGGCTGCTTTCTGTGAACCTACACACTCTGTCATTGTGCCACTGTCTGACCTCATGCTGCTGCTGTGGCTGATTTCCGTGACCTAAAACACTTGTCATTTGTGCCACTGTCTGACCTCATGCTGCTGCTGTGGCGGCTGCCTTGACCTCCACACTGTGTCATTGTGCCACTATGTGGCCTACTCCAGTTTTTGCCACCTACAGAATGTCATTGTGCCACTGTCTGACCTCATGCTGCTGTGGCTGCCGCCGTCACCTCCACACTCTGTCAAATAATTGTTGCCACCTGAGCTTTTCCCGCTTGTTTTTTTCCAGCTTTCTCTGGCATGACTTTATCAGGCAACATTCCTGCTTCAGTTTTTTGGTCAGTTTTGCCCTCTTAAGTGCCCAGGGAATTTTATAGTGAAGCGATTCTAAGAGCGGCGGCAGGATCTGCGTGTCATACTAAAACACAACATTGTATGAAGACCAAACCAAGCTCCTCTGCATATTTAAGCATGGCCCCAAAAGTTCTACAGACCCTGCAGGCACTGTGCAGCCTGGAAATAGCTGTTTTTTTTAATGTGATTCGTCCCAAAGTAATTCGGAACAAATTTATTTTTTGCCGAGAATTCCGGCGAAGTGAACGAACCGAATTCGGGAAATTCGCCAATCTCTACTAATGCTAAGAGCTGACTCTCCACTTGAGTAGATGCAGAATTAGTATGCAGCAGCGTTTTATGCATAGATGTTCCAGCACGTTCATGCAGACCTGAAATATGTATAGTCAACGGGCTTTGGCAAGCAGTTAATATTTACCTGGGCACAGAAGTTATTCAGACAGCAAAATCAGAGGTCACAGGAGCCCCAGTTTTAGTGATAGGAGAGGGTCCTTTTTAACATGGCTTTATTTTTAAAAAAGTGTTCAAGAAAGAGGACATGCTGTTCAAAGTATTTACAGTAAGGATGAGATGATACCCTACTGTTATAATTAATGAATTGAATCATTTCTGGTAATAAAAGTTTCCTACTGCTGCAACATGCCACTTACAACCAGTTTATGAGATTAAAATGTACACTAATTAATTAAAATGTCTGCTGCTAACTTTAACTATGTCACAGTTTCACAAATTGACAAATAGCAATTTCACTCTCTTGCCTTTACCGTGAGTCACACATAAAACGTGCCTGAGACTTGTCTACAGAAAGAAAATAATAAAGACACACTGATTGATAACAAATTGTTATGTTAACCAATGTCAAATGTGCAAGCAATATCATCATATTAAAAGTCCATGTGGGAATACGACTAGGTAGGCATTAGACTGTCAGGGAGCAATTAGCCCGATTACCAAGACAAAAATGCTTTTTTGTAGTATCTAAAATAGGAGACAGCCAGTTCACCACTCCAAGGACTCGGGGTTGCACAGAAACACTCTGTAAATATGGATGCAGAACCTAGGAAAACTTGTAATCCAGCGCTCATCGAAAAGCTTTTAAAATGTGACGTTTTAAAGAAAAAAAAAATCACTTTGAGCTTTTTGAGCGGATATTTTAGTATAAGAGATGTGAATTAACTTGCAAGCAATATAAACAACACAGCCACCGATGGTGGCAATGGTGCTCACCTGATTACAATAATGCAGAACAAACGGTCTCACTGCAAACCGATCAAAGAAGTGTGGCTAGAATAGCAGAAATTCTTAATCTGCACTTGTCAATGACTATCAAAAAATTTTTGGGGGGGTTTTCAGGGGAGAGTGTTGTATTTTTGTCAAAAAAAGTTTTTTTTAAATTTAAAAAAAAAAAATGCTTTTATAGCTTTTCAAGCAGTGTTAGATTACAAGTAGTGTTGAGCGACAAAGTTATTATCGACAAAGTTGAAATCGGCACAGTTTTTTTTGTTGATCGAAATTTTTAGATCATGCGTTTAATTTAGGAAAAAACTGTGCTATTATTAAGATCGACCATTTTCGGCGCTTTTTGTCATTTTGGGGGCCCAGCAAATCGTTACAAAAATAGGCAGGGTGAGATGTTTTGAACGTATACGGGGATGTGTATGGTTGCGATTGGTGGAAAAACCCCAATGACCTCTTTTTTACAAGAAAAGCCCTTCTGTTCATGACTGTGTTGTCGATCTAGAGAAATAGGCGTGCGCTTGCCTGTGTCCAAACAGCCAGCGAAATTTTTCTATTTTTTAAAACAGAGAAAGCTTTGTTGCTGTGTCCTTAAAACTTAGTTAGATCAGAGTTTTGGGAAGTTTTTTTGTAGTTAGGTAGAGAATTTTTAAAAGGGGATCTACCCTGTAAAGTCACGGGGGGGGCAGGGGGGGTGCCCCGCGGGCAAACACGGACAAGCTTATAAAGAATACTGGATATAGTTCACCAAGATTGTGTAGATTGCCTGCAATGCTTTTTATTAAAAGTTTTGTATTTAAAATTTCCTGGTATTGGGCAGCCCAACTTATATTAGGATAACCTCTTTTTTTGTAACTGAGTCTCTTTGTTGGTGCAAAAAACCTTTAAATTTTCAGTATACATTTTGATAGGTGTTCTTTTTTTAATTTTGCCCTTCCGCTTTGTTGTATAGCCCCTTGCGTTAAATTAGAATCCAGAATTTTTTAGTCAGAAGGTGATAGGTTGCCAAAAATACCTTTTATTATCCGAATACATTTAGATACGTGTTTTTTCCTTTTGGGGCGTACATCTTTGTTCATTGAGGCACCTTGCATTAAATGTGATACAGCCCTTTTTTAGTCACCACGGTGAATTGAAAGGGCCAAAAAAACCTTTTATTATCCGAATACATTTCAGTGTGTTTTTTCACTTTGGGCATAAGCTTTGTTATTGAGGCACCTTGCATTAAATGTGAAAACAGCAATTTTGTATCCACAGGTGAATTGAAAGGTGCCAAAAATACCCTTTTTAAAATTTTCGAATAAATTTTTTTGATACGGTTTTTCACCCCTTTGGGGCATACAGCTTTGTTCTTGAGGACCTTGATTAAAAGTGAAAACAGCAATTTTGTGTACCCGGTGAATTGAAAAATGCCAAAAATACCCCTTTTAAAATCCGTATACATTTCGACAGGTGTTTTTTTTATTTTTATCAGTCAGTTTGTTCTAGAGCTCTTTTTTAGTTAAAATTTGAATACAGAATTTGAGTCACCCAGGTGAATTGTTTTGGTGCCAAAAAATACCTTTTTTTATCGTTATACATTTCAGAAAGGGGTTTTTTTCACTTTTGGCAGTCAAGCTTTGTTTCATAGAGCTACTTTGTAGTTAAAATTTGGGAAAACAGGGAATTTATTGGGAAACCCCAGGTGAATTGATTGGTTTCCCAAAAAAAAATAACCCTTTTTTTATCCCGTTTTTCATTTCGACAGGGGGTTTTTTTTTTTACTTTTGGTCAGTCAAGCTTTGGTTTTTTAAGGTTTTTTGTAGTTAAATTTGAATACGCAATTTAGAGTTAACCCCAGGTGAATTTAAGGTGCCAAAAATACCTTTTAAATTTTCCCGTATACATTTCAGGGGCAGGTGTTTTTTTTAATTTTGGTTTAGTCAAGTTTGTTATTTGAGCTAATTTTTAGTTAAAATTTTAAAAACAGCAATTTAGTAGTCCACCCCAGGTGAATTGATAGGTGCCAAAAAAAAACCTTTTATTTTTTCCGTATTTAAAATTTTAGGGTACGTGTTTTTTTTTACTTTGGCGCAGGCCGCTTTGGTTTTTTATAGAGCCCCCTTGCAGTTAATTTTGGAATCCAGCCAAATTTTTTTTTTTTATTTGGGGTTTTTAAAAATTTTTTGTGATTTGCCCCCCTTTTAAAAAAGGGACTTTTAAAAAAAATCTTCCAACCTTCTCAAATTTTTTAAAATTTTTTGAACTGGAGCGAAATTCAGGTTTGGGAAACCGGGGCAAAGAGGGGGGGTAGGAAAATGGAGTAGAGGTAAGAGAGAAGGGCTCCTTCCAAATGCTTTGGGGACAACAACATGCCCGCGATCGTCGGTTGCAGGGCCGTCAGAATGTCATCGCTTTGGGGCAGGGCCCTGTGAATCTCAGTAACGAACAGCGTCCCAATTTTGTCCTTCTGTGGTTAATTTCAAACCCGCATCCCGCTTTTTTACCTCTTGTTTCCCCACAGTCTCGGGCCCCAAATGTGTCATTGGTTGAGCATTTTTAAACGGGCAAAATTGAATTTGGGGAAGGTTTTTTTTGGTGATCGAAAATTCCCGATCATGCCTTTTTCGGCGCATCCTTTTAATTTTGGCGGCCAGCAAATAGATTACAGGGTAGGCAGGGTTTAAGATTTGTGGCACGTATTGGGAAAGGGGGTGTGTTTGGGTTTCGTTTTGGGTTTGGAAAAAAACTGACCAAGTTTTACATAAAAAAGCGTTTCATGTTTCAGGGGCCCCGTTTTCCCCTCAGGTTTCATAGGGTTTGGGGCCTGGCCTGCCTGTGTCCAAAAAAACTCAGCGAAATTAGGGTTTTTTTGCACAGAGAAAATTTTACTAAATTTGCTTGTTTCCCTTCCCAAATTTTGTTATATTTGAGATTTGGGAAAATTTTTTTTTAGTTTTGCTAGGAATTTTAAAGCAGCATTACCGCTGTTTAAATTTACGGCGGGGGGAGGGAAAGGGGGGGCCCCCGCGGGCGAACAAAAAACAAGGGTCTTTTTATTTAAAAAAACACTGGATAAAGTTCACCAAAAACTTGTGTAGACATTGTAGTGGAATATTTTTTTTATTAACGTTTGCTTTTGAAATATTTCCTGGATTTTGGGCAAACCTGAAGTTATTTTGGATACAATCATTTCTAGTAAATGCAGGTTTTCTTTGTTAGGTGCAAAACTCCAAATTTTTTTTTCAGTATACATTTAAAATTTT
>JAODAL010077814.1:0-13135 GCA_025379985.1 Phyllomedusa bahiana
GGCAGTCCGTCAGTGGGGGACAGCCAAGGTGCCAAGAGTACTGGAGGGGAAAAAAGTCAATGGGAAAAAACATAAAAAACAGGGCCCCGGGGGGCAGGCGAGAATAGTCAGGAAGATACATAAAAGGGGTCGAACCAGGGGGAAAAATGAAAATATCAAAAAAAAGTGGTGCACCAAAAAAAATTTGGCAGGGGGAAAGACAGGAGGCAATTCTAATAAAGGTAGTGGGGGACAGGTTTTGGAGATTAGGGGGGGTTGGCCCTTTAAAATCCTAAAGAGCCGCCATTTTCCCTAAGAAAAGGGGGGGAAAGAAAACAGAAGAAAACAGGGAAAAGGGTGAGTGCCAGTGGAGGGAGGGAGCGGGGGGGGAAAGGGGAGTGCAGATGGGAGGAGGAGCGGGGAAAAAGGTGGGGGCCAGTGGAGAGGAGGAGCGGGGAGAGGTATGCCCCGATGGGAGAGGGGGAGGGGGAGAGGTGAGTGCCCGATGGAGAGGAGGGAACAAGGAGAGGAGAGTGCCGGATGGAGAAAGGAAAAAAAAGGGAGAGGTGAGTGCCGATAGAGGGGGAAAAAAGGGGGAGAGGTGAGTGCCAGTGGAGAGGAGGAAAAGGGGAGAGGTGAGTGCGGGGGGGAAGGAGGGAACAGGGAAAAAGGTGAGTGCCAGTGGAGAGGGGAAGGGGGAGAGGTGAGTGCCAGATGGAGAGGAGGAACGGGGAGAGGTGAGTGCCAGATGGAGAGGAGGAAAAAGGAGAGGTGAGTGCAGATAGAGAGGAGAGCTGGGAGGGTATGTGCCGGAGGAGGGGGAGAGGAACAGGAGAGGGGGGGTGCCAATGGAGAGGAGGGGGGGGGGGGGTGGTGCCCGATGGAGAGGGGGGGAAAAAGGAAGGTGAGTGCCGGGGTGGACAGGAGGAGCTGGGAGAGGTATGTGCCGGTGGAGAGGAGGGGCAGGGAGAGGTGAGTGCCGATGGGAGGGAGGGAGGGGGGGAGGGTTGGGGTGCCAATGGGGGGAGGGAGGAAAAGGGGGGAGGGTGGATGCCGGGTGGAGAGGATGAGCAGGGAGAGGGGGGGCCAGAGGAGGGAGGGAAAAAAGGGGGGGGGTGAGTGCCGGATAGGAGAGGGAATGGGGAGAGGTGGGGGTGGGGCCCGATGGAGAGGGAACAAGGGGGAGGTTTAGTGCCGGATGGAGGAGGAAAAACAGGAGGTTGAGTGCCGTAGAGAGGAGAACGGGGGAGAGGTGAGTGAAAATGGAAAGGGGAACGGGGAGAGGTGGAGTGCCAGAGGAAGGAGGGAACGGGGGGGGTGAGTCTAGATGGGGGAGGGGGAACAAGGAAGAGGTGAGTGCCAGATGGGGAGGGGAACGGGGGAGGTGAGTGGCAGGGTAGAGGGGGGGCGGGGGGAGGTGAGTGCCAGGATGGAGGGGGGGGAACAAGGAGAGGTGAGTGCCGGTGGAGAGGAGGAACAGGGGGGTTGGTGCCCGATAGAGGGAGGAAGGGGGGGGTGAGTGCCGAAAGGAAGGAGGAACAGGGAGAGGGGGGAGTGGCCGGATAGCGAGGGGGAGAATGGGGGGGAGGGGGAGTGCCGGTGGAGGGGAGGAACGGGGGAGGTGAGTGCCGGGGTGGAGAGGGGGGAGCTGGGAAGGGGATGTGCCGATGGGAGAGGGGTGAGCGGGAGAGGGGGTTGCCAGGGGTGGGGGAGGGGGGAAAAAGGGAGAGGTGAGGTTGCCAGATGGGGGGGAGGGGGAAAAGGAGAGGTAGTGCGGGTGGGGGGAGGGGAAAGGGGGGAGTTTGGGGGTGCCCTTAGAGGGGGGAACGGGGAGTGGGATGCCCCTTGGGGAGGAGGAAAAGGGGAGAAGGTGGGGGGTGCCAATGGAGAGGAGGAACGGGGGGAGGTGATGTGATGGAGAGGAGGAAAAAAAAAAGGGTGATTTCCAGATGGAGAGGAGGGAACGGGGAGAGGTGAGTGGCAGATGGAGAGGGGGAACAGGGGAAAGGTGAGTGCCGTGGGGGAGGAGGAGGGGGGGAGGGGTTGCCGGTGGGGGGGAGGAGCGGCGGGTGAGTCCAGATGGAGAGGGGGGGACGGGGAGGTGAGTGCCGTGGAGAGGGGAAAGGAGAGGGGGAGTGCCGGGTAGCAGGAGGGAAAGGGGAGAGGAGGGGTGCCGGGGGGGGAGGGAGGAACGGGGAGGGGGGGGAGGCCGGAGGAGGAGGACTGGGGGGGAGGTTGTGCCAGATGGAGGGATGGGGGCAGGGGGAGGGGAGTGCCCGATGGAGAGGAGGGGAAAGGGGGGGGTGGGGGCCCCCCCCATGGTGAGGGGGAACGGGGGAGGTGAGTGCCAGATGGTGGGGAAACGGGGGGGGGGGTGGGGCCATTAAAAGAGGAGGAACGGGGGGGAGGTGAGTGGGCCAGATAGAGGGAGGGGAATGGGGGGAAAGGTGAGTTTCCCAAAGGAAGGTGGAATGGGGAGAGGTGGTGGCCGCATGGGGGAGGGGGAAAATCAGGGGGGGTGAGTGCCAGATGGAGAGGAGGGGGTGGGAGAGGTATGTGGGGATGGAAGGGGTAGCAGGGGGGGAAGGGGAGTGCCAGATGGGAGGAGGGAACGAGGAGAGGTTTGGTGCCCGGGTTGAGAGGGGGGGAATGGGGAAGGTGAGTGCCAGATATAGAGGAGGGGGAAAGGGGAGTGGTGAGTGCCCGGTGGAGGGGGGGGAACGGGGGGGAGGTGATTTTCCAGATATAGAGGAGGAACAGGGGGGAGGTGGTGCAAGATGGAGAGGAGGAACAGGGAGAGGTGATGGCCCTGGAGAGGGAAAAAAGGGAGAGGTTAGTTGGCCCGATGGAGAGGAGGAACGGGGAGAGGAGAGTGCCAGAGAGAGGGGGGAACGGGGGAGGGTGGGGGTGGGGGTGGAAGGAGGGGGGGTGGGGGGAGGTATGTGCCCGGATGAGAGGAGGAGCAGGAGAGGGGAGTGCCAGATGGAGAGGAGGACGGAGGAGGGGGAGTGCCCGAGGGAGGGGGAACAGGGAGAGGTGGTGCCGATAGCAGGAGGGAACGGGGAAAGGGGGGTGCCGGGGGGGAGAGGGGGGGAAGGGAGAGGTGAGTGCCGGGGGGGAGAGGAGGAGCTGGGAAAGTTTTTGCCGGAGGAGAGGAGAGCAGGGGGAGGGGGGTGCCCCAAAGGGGAGAGGAAGGGGGAGGTGATGCGGGATTTGGGGGAGGAACGGGGGGAATTTTAGTGCCAATGAGAGGACCGGGGAGAGGTGAGTGCCAGTGGAGAGGGGGGAAAAAAAGGAGAGGTGAGTGCCGGGGATGGAGAGGAGGAACAAGGAGAGGTGAGTGCCGGGGTGGAGAGGGGGGGAACAGGGGAAGGTGAGTGCCAGATAGAGAGGGGGGAAGGGGGAAAAAGGGGATTTCCCGTGGAGAGGGGGGAACGGGGGGGAAAGGTGATTTTCCCGGGGTGGAGAGGAGGACGGGGGGGAGGTGAGTGCTGCAGGGGGGGAAGATAGGGGGAAGGTGGTGCCAGATGAGAGGGGGAAAAAAGGAGAGGTGGGGTGCCGGGTTGAAGGGGGGAAGGGGGGAGGTGAGTGCCCAAAATAGAGGAGGGAAAAGGGGGGAGGTGATCCGGAAGGAGAGGGGAAAAAGGGGAGAGGTGAGTGCCAGTATAGAGGGGGAACAGAGGGAGGGGGTGGGGCCAAATGGAGAGGGGGGGAGGGGAACCCGGGGGGAAGGGGGGGAGTTTCCAGGATTTGGGGGGGGAGGGAAAAAAGGGGGGGAGGGTTTTGTTTTCTTATGGGAAAGGTGGGGAATGGGGGGAAAGGGGGAGTTTTTCCCGGGTGGGGGGGGGGAGGAACCGGGGGGGGGGTGGGGTGGGGAAAATGGAGGGGGGAGGAACGGGGGGAGGGTGAGTTTTCCCGGGTTGGAAAGGGGGGGGGAGGAAAGGGGGGGAGGTGAAATGGGTGGATTTGGGGAGGGGGGGACTGGGGGGAGGGGGTTTTTTGCCCCGGGGGGAGAGGATGGAAAAAACAGGGAAAAGGGGGGGGGAAGGCCCCGATGGGGGAGGGAGGGAAAAAGGGGGGGGAGGGGGGGAGTTTCCGGGTTTGGGGGGAGGGGGGAATTGGGGGGGGGAGGGGGGGCGGGCCAGCTGGTGGGGGGGGGGAAAAAGTTGGGGGGGGGAGGGGGATTCCCCATGGTGGGGGGGAAAAAAGGGAGGGGGTGGGGGGTGCCCGGTGGTGGGGGAGGAAAAAAAGGGGGGGGGTTTTAGTGCCAGATAAAGGGGGGAGGGGGAAAAGGGGAGGTTATGGGCGGAAAAGGGGGGGAAGGGGCGGGGAGAAGGGGGGGGAGGTGGGTTTGCCGGGAAAAAGGGGTGGGAGGAAAACGGGGGGGGTAAAATTTTGGGTTGGGAGGGAAAGGGGGAAAAATTTTTGGGGGGAGGGTGGGGTGCCCATGGAGGGGGAAGAATTTTAGGGGGAGGGGAGTGGCCCCGGTTGGGGGGAGGGGGGGAAAAAAAAGGAGAGGTTTTAGTTTCCCGGGGGGAGAAAGGGGGGAAAAGGGGGGAGGTTTAAATTTTTCCAAAATTTTAAAGGGGGGAAAAACGGGGGGAAAGGTTTGGTTTTCCCGGGTGGGGGGAGGGGGGGAAATTGGGGGGGGGGGGGTTGGGGGTTTTCCCCCGATAAAAAGAGGGGGGGAAAAAAAAAAGGGAAAAAGGTGATTTCCAGAAGGGGGGAGGGGGGGGGAACAAGGGGGAAAAGGTTTAGGGGCCCGGGGATGGAGGGGGGGGGAAGGGGGGGAAGGTGAGTGCCAGATTGGGGGGAAAGGGGGGAAAAAGGGGGGGAGGGTTGGGGGGTTTTCCGGATGGGGGGAGGAAAAAGGGGGGGGAAAAGGTTGGGGGTGCTGGTTTTTGGGGGAGGGAAAAAGGGGGGAGTCAAAATGCCGGATAGAAGGGGGGGAAAAAGGGGGGGGAGGTGGGGTTTCCGGGGTAGAGGGAGGGGGGAAAAGGGGAAAAGGGGGGAAGGGGGCCCGGGGTTGGGGGAAGGGGGTAAAAAGGGGAGGGGGTGAGTGCTGGATGGGAAATTTTGGGGGAAAACGGGGAGAAGGGCCAAAATTTTCCGGGGGTTTGGGGAGGAGGAAAAGGGGAGAGGTGAGGCCGGATTTTTTGGGGAGGAGGAAAAAAGGGGGGGATTGGGGGGGTCCAGGGTTGAGGAAAGGGGGGAAACGGGGGGGGGGAAAGGGGAGTTTTTCCGGGGTGGGGGGAGGAGGAAAAAAGGGAGAGGGGAAATTTTTCCGGGGAAAAAAAGAGGGGGGGGAAAAAAGGGGAGGGTGAGGGCCGGATTTGAGAGGGGGGGAAAAGGGGAGGGGGGAGTGCCAATAAGAGGGGGGGGGAAAACGGGGAGGGGGGTTTTGCCGGGGTGGGGGGGAGGGGGGGGGAAAACGGGGAAAAAGGGGGGAGGGTGGATGGGGGAGGGGGGGAAAAAAGGGAGGAAAGGGGAGTTTTCCAGGGGTGGAGGGGGGGAAAACGGGGGGGGGAAAGGTTTTAAATGGGCCCGGGTTGGGGGAAAGGGGGAAAAAAGGGGGAAAAAAGGGGAGGTTTTCCCGGGGGGGAGTGGGGGGAACGGGGGGGGAAAAGGGGGATGGGTTGGGGTGGGAAAAGGGGGGAACGGGGAAAAAAAGGGGGGAGTTTCCCGGGGGGGAAAGGGGGGGAATTGGGGGGAAAGGGGATTTCCGGATTTGATGGGGGGACGGGGGGGGGGGACGGGGGGAGTTTTCTGGATTGGGGAGAGGGGAAAAAGGGGGAGAGGTGAGTTGGGGCCCGGGGGGGAGAGGAGGGGGGAAAGGGGGGGGAGGTAAATGCCAGATAAAAAAGAGGGGGGGGAAAAGGGGGGGGAGGGGGAGTTTCCCTTTGGAAGGGGGGGAAAAAGGGGGGGAAGGGTTATTTCCCCAAAATTTTGAGGAGGGAAAAAAAAAAGGGGGGGAGGTGAAGGTTTTCCGGGGGTTTTGGGGGGGGAAAAAAGGGGGAGGTAGTGGGCCCGATGGGGAAAAAGGGGGAAGGGGGGGGGGGTTGAGTTTCCCCGATTGGGGGGGGAGGAAAAAAGGGGAAAGGGGGGTTAGTGCTGGGAGGAAGGAGGAAAAGGGGAGAGGGTTTTGTGCCCGGGGGGGAGAAAGGGGGGGGAAAAAGGGGGGGGGGAGGGGGAGGGGCCAGGGGGGAGAGGGAAGGGGAAAGGGGAAAAAAGGGGGGAGTGGGCCGGGGTGGAAGGGGGGGGAAGGAAAAAGGGGGGGGAAAGGTTTTAATTGGAGGGGCGGAGGGGGGGGGAACGGGGGGGAGGGGAAATTTTTTGGGGTTTTGGGGGGGGGGGGGGACTTGGGCCCGGGGGGGGGGCCCTGAGGTTTTCCCCCCCCACTTTTCGGTTGGGGGAAAAAGGGGGAAAAAAAAAACCCTTGTTTTACAACCCCCTGTAAAAAAAATTTAAAACCCAAACTTGATAAATTTAGTCACTTTCTTAGGAAAAAAAAAAAACCCCAAACCCCAAAACCTGACCCGTTAAAAGGTTTTTGGGGGGGACCCGAAAAATGGGCCTTTGGTTTTTCATAAAAAACAAAAAAAATTTGGGAAAAACAAAAACCCCTTTTTAAGGGAAAAAAAAAAAGGGTCAAAAAAATTTAAAAAAAGTTAAACGGGTAGGGGGGGCAAGGGTTTATCCCAAAATTGTCTAAAAAATTTTTGATTTTAAAAACCTTTTTGGGGGGGGGGGCAGACCGTCTTTTTTCTTTTTCAGGCCCCAGGTTTTTTCATAGTGGGATTTCATTTGATACTTTTTCATCCCAAAAGGGAAAAACCCGGGGAAAAAAAAAAAAAAAAAAAAAAACAAAATTCCCCAAAAAGAGTTTTTCTTTTAAAGGGGGGCTTTTCCCCGGGGTAGGGGTTTTTTCATTTTGCCTGCTTTATTTTTTTTTGGGGTTTCCTTTTATGAATTAACAAAAAGAAATAAAAATTTTTTCTATTTTCCTTGGCCCCAAATATTTTCATTTTTTAAAGGGGTTCCCCAATTTTGGAATTTCTCTAATTTTAAAAGCTTTTAGCTGTTTTTTTTGTGGTAGTAGCGCGCTATGTACTAGACTCACACGAACCTAACTGTTATCAATGAGTTACTAGGGACGCGCTGTCCGCGGATCGCGTCGTTATGGGCGCGTCTATGACACGTCATTGTTTAGACGACGGGCGCTCGCTCTATTTCAGCGGGAGTGAGATGCGCTCGGCGTTTTAGGTAACAGCAGCATTGCCTGCTAGTCTCTGCTAGTTGGACGCCGTGGGTTCTCTTGAGTGAAGGGAGTTACATCTAACCGGTAAGGATATTATCGTGGCTTTTTTTTGTCTTACATTGGCATGGTTTAGGCTGGGCCCATTTATTAATTTGGGTATGTGTTATATATTTTTTTCAGATACCGTTGATCTTATGATATATCCATTGAGGTATGGCCTTTCAGCTTATTAACATGGTGACATCTTTATTAAAGCAATGACCGCTGTCATCGGCAGGTTATGTATAAGAGTCTGTGATTACTGTTATTAGTAGTCATTTTCATGTAACAAGTAGTGCACGGGTGAGATTATTTGTGAGGTTACCTGACGCTACTTTGGAGTTCCCACAATATTTAGCGCCTTAAGAGTGTAACTTTACACCACTAGTTTATGGAGACTTTATTTAATCACGCATGATAATGCCTGGCTATATTTTGACATCTGAAAATAGCCTTTGATGGTTGCATTAGAATGTTAGGCTTCGTTTTGGCATCATAAACTAGCCTACTATATATCTTTTTTATCTATTCTATGTAAACCCTTTGTTATTCTTTTCCCTCGATACTATTTTTGATATATTGTGATAAGTGCTATTTGTTCATACTAGCTATACTCTCATCTTTTTATTATTTTTCCTGTAAATAGTCCCCTGAGGAAATCCTGATAATTAACAGGGAGGACTGAAACATGTTGGGACACTTGTTTGTGAGGGAGTGCTAGGGTAATTTTAGTGGGAGGGATAGGTTCCTGGCGGAAGCGCCCTTATTGGGGGCGGTCTTTTCCGTTTTAATAGGTTAGGGCTATTTAGTCATGGTGTAGGGTTTATTAGGGACAACTATCCTTTTGGGTTTTTTCATGTGTGTGTTTTTTGTTTTTGGGTCATAGGTATATTTTATTATTGATTTATTAAAGGTTATATTTTAGATTATCCCTATCTGTCTTATATTGATTATTATTAGGGAGCAGCTTAGACTTGTTGTAGGTCTCTTTCTGTTTACTAAAAACCCAGGGACACTGACAGTGATGTACATGAAACAGAGGGGCACAAAGTAAAGCTCTAAATTGGCTCTCCTCTATGGAACTGGCTGTGGCCACCATGATAAACGACTTGAGTTTGTTTCCCTTTCCAAGATCCTTGGGACAATTCTTTTCTTTGCTAATAGTATTGAGCTTCGAATTCAGGTTTGGCCCAATCTGAAGCAGAGCAAAAATTGACGACATGGTATTGTGCCCAGAAACCAATCCTCAGCCTGGCAGTCAGACCGGCAAGGTGAAGTATAATGTTCATCAGATGTGGCTAGGATCAGGCTCGGAGCAGGGGAAACCCTCGGTGGGCCCCCTGGTATAGTGGGCTCCTGGGCATGGCGGGCTTGGGTCTGCTTTTCAGGGAAAAAGGCAGAGAAAGAAAGGCAAATAGCAAGAGACATGTGCAGTATGTGAAGTCATGTACAGTAACTGTATGTGGGCTCCAAGAATCAACTCCACTGGTGGCCCCAAGAATCAGCTCCACTGGTGGCCCCAAGAATCAACTCCACTGGTGGGCTCCAAGAATCAACTCCACTGGTGGCCCCAAGAATCAACTCCACTGGTGGGGCACAAGAATCAACTCCACTGGTGGCCCCAATAATAAACTCCACTGGTGGGGCCCAAGAATCAACTCCACTGGTGGGAACGAAGAATCACCTCCATTGGTGGGCCTCATGAATCAACTCCACTGGTGGCCCCAAGAATCAACTCCACTGGTGGCCCCAAGAATCAACTCCACTGGTGGCCCCAAGACTCAACTCCACTGGTGGCCCCAAGAATCATCTCCACTGGTGGGCCCCAAGAGTTAACTCCACTGATGGGCCCCAAGAATCAACTCCACTTGTGGCCCCAAGAATCATCTCCACTGGTGGCCCCAAGAATTATCGCCACTGGTGGCCCCAAGAATCAACTTCAATGGTGGCCCCAAGAATCAACTTCAATGGTGGACCCCAGATACCTCAGTTTGACACTTCTTATTTTAATACATATCAGGCCTCAGATTGGTTGCTGGATATGATGACTTGCTGGCAAAATGTGCAATGCATTGGATTAGGCCACATCTGAAGCACCACACTATTTGCTAGTTTTTTCCCAAATTTTTAGAAACGGGAAAGCCCTCAAAAGTTTTTGCCACTTCAAAACACCCCCTTTCCCTCATTAGCAAAGAGTTTGGACCTGCCAAGCCCAGCCCTCTGGCTCCAAAGACCCTGTAGCAACCAAAAGGTCTTCCTCTATCTAAGTCCGTCCATTGTGCACTGTCAACACACAATAAGAGCTCTATAAATTACATAATGAAACTTTATTACATGGACTATTATGTTACCCTGAGGCACATTACCTGCCGGACATTCTCGCGGGGCCATTGGGAAATACTCAAACTCTCCCCTCCAGTTCCCTTTTAAAGTCCGTTTTATATAAAATTACTAGGAAACTTTCCCGGGGGGAGGCAGAAAAACCCTATGAGGAGAAAAACAACGATTTTAGTTTTGTAACCTAAAATTTTTTAACCGAGCCTGTATAAAAGGGTTAAAAAAGAGGAGAAACTGACTCTGTGATAATGGGGTTATATGATAAGGGAGAGAAGCTTGGCTCTGTGATATATGGGGTTAATATAGGGAGGAAAATGAGCCCCTGTGATATATAGGGTTATTGATAGAAAAGGACGAGCTCTGTGATATTGGGGTTAATAAGAGAAAAGGGAGCTCTGTGATATAAGGGTTGTAAATAGGGGGGAGAAGCTGAGCCTGTGATATAAGGGAATTGATAGGGGAGAGAAGCTAGTCTGTGAATATGGGTTTTAATATAGAGAAGCTGAGCTCTGTGATATATAGGGGTTAATGAAGAGGGAGAAAACTACTCGGATATATAGGGTTATATGAAGGGGAGAGGAGCTAGCTCGTGATTATGGGGGTTTAAATTGATAGGGAAGAACTGAGTCTTGATATATAGGTTATAAAAATAGAGGAGGGAGAGCTCTGTGAAAAAGGGGTTTTGATAGGGGAGAAGCTGGCTCTGTGATATATGGGGTTATATGATAGGGGGAGCTGAGCCTTGATATATGGGGTTTTTTATGATAGAGAAAGAAGCTGAACTCTGGATATATAGGGTTAAGATAGAGGAGAGAACTGAGCTCTGTAATTAGGTTATATGAAGGGAAAGGGAGGCAGACTGGAAAAATAGGGTTAATTTATAGGGGAGAGAACTGAGCTCTGGATATATTGGGATTAAGAGAAAAAAACTGAGCTCTGGATGTAAGGGGTTAAAGAAGAGGGGGGAGGGGCGAGCTCTGTATAAATAGGGTTATATGAAAGAAAAAGGGGAGCTGGCCGTGATATATTGGGTATATAAGAGGGAAAAGAAGCTGAGCTCTGTAGTATAAGGGTTTATATATAGGGGAAGGGGAGCTGAGCTTTAATATTGGGTATATGATAGAGGAAGAAGCTTGGCTCTGTGATGTATGGGGGTTTTAATGATAGAGGAGAGGAGCTAGTCTGGATATATATCGAAAAGCACAATTGTATACATTCTGGGCTTTGGAGTCCAGTTGGGCAGTTCTACTTTGTAATGTACAGCTATTTCTGGGTAAACTTTCATTCAGTCTCAGAGTTAACCCCACCCTCTGGACCCCGAATAAGCAGATCTTTTAATTGAATGAGTTCTACTGACTCGTATCCATCAAATACAGTAGAACTAGTAACATATTCATTTAAATTTCTGCTTATTCTGGATTTTAAACCCAGGGGGGCGGCAAACATAGTAAGAAAGCTATTTTTTGATCCTTTTTTTAAATATTAAGAGTAAACCCCCCACCCGGACCCAATCCATAAGACATTTTTTTAATTAATGATTTGCATATTTTCCTTTAAAGTCAGCAGATTAAGTCATTTATTAATTCAGTTGTCCTATTATGCTGGGCTAAAGAGTCCAGTGGACGGTCCTTCTCAATAACAGACAGGCAGTCCTGTATACAAGGGTTTAAATAGAAATGGCAGGGCCCCATAGCAAACTTTTCAATGCCCTCCCCCCCGTCCGTAAAAAAAAAAAAAATATAAAAAAATAGGGGAAAAACCCGACAAATCCTGCACACCCAGAAAACACCCGCACACGCCCTCATGCCCCCAAAAATCCCACACACCCGGCACACCCAACACATCCCACACACCCGGCACACCCGGGAAAAACATCCCCACACCCGATCACACGGCAGACACATCCCGCACACGTCACTCACATGCCAGACACATCCCAGACAAGCTGGTCACACGCCAGACACATCCCACACACGCTGGTCACACGCCGGACACATCCTGCACATGCTGGTCACACGCCAAACACATCCCGCACAGATCACTCACACGCCAAGCACATCGCAACACAGCGCAGTCCTGCCTTTGAACGCTCGGGCCAGAGCCGTTCAGAGTCAGGATGCACTGGGCCCGCAGCTCAGCTGGCAGTGAACTGTTCTGTTCACTGCTTGCGGGTGCAGGAGCAGAATTACCGGGGTAGCTGATGTGTTAGCAGCTGCCCCGGTTCCCGGGCCCCCTAAAAGTCCGGGCCCCGTGGCAGCTGCTATGTCTTCTAACCCGGTAGTTACGCCCCTGTATATACAATTATACAACCAAAGAGGAAACCCCACCCCCCTGGACTCCAAAGCCCAGAATGAGCAGATGATTTCACGAATCAATTGTAAGTTTTACTGAAGCGTTTCCATTATTCTGCTCTGCTCCTGCTGCTTCATAACACGCTGCCTGCAGGTTGCACTGCGTGTTCATCATGACAATAGAAAGCTCTTACACAGTCATTTCTCTTCTATGTTACGTGAGGTTTTCCTATAGGTATCAGTGTTTGTATACATAGTGGTGTGCACAGCTTGCTATTGCAAACCCCAAAATCTCCACAGCAGCCTCAAGACATTTTTTTTTCATCTAGGGGATTTTCGTTCCTCTGTGCAGCGTCCATAGTTGGCAAGAAAGTGGTGACAGCTCCGTCTGTATGTAATGTGTCAATTACCAGTAAGTGAGGACGGAATTTCCCATAGTAAAAGTAATCAGCTGCAGAACAACTCTATAATGTGTCAGTACAACAATCTATCAACAATTACGTCCATATACATTTGGACACTGACACACATTTTGTTTTTTGTACCTTTTTACTGAAACATATTTAAAGGGGTTGTCTCATCTCAAAGTTTCATAGGATGCATGAATGAAGTAATGCTGCTTTGCTCTGTCACTTCCTGGTCGAGCTGTCTGTAATTAGCATATGAGCTCCGTGTATTCAGACCTCTGCTAATTAGATAATTCTCATGCTGTCAGGACCAGGGAAGCTTCTGAGATAAAGTAAACAGTAACAATTACGGTCTTTTGTCTGAAAGATCAGATAACAAACAAGCTCTCACTGCCCGCAATTCTGTACTGTGTGACCTGTGTGATGATGTCACTCCCTGCTATCAGATAGAACAAACAACAGTGGGGGAGAAGTACACAGGTCGGTCACTTGGGAAACCAGAGGGAGTACAGAAGGTGATAAAATCACCTGTAGCTACTTAACAAAAAAAAAGAACAAAGCAATATATTTGGAAAACATCTTCATTTACTATTCCCTACAGGTTGAAAGCTAGTCTTTGTAGTGAGACAACCCGTTTAAGTTATAGAGATATAATGGACATAAAGTCCAGACGCTCAGCTTTCATTTGAGGGGATCCACATTAGAATTGGATGAAGGGTTTAGGAGTTTCAGCTCAGTAACATGGGCCGCCCTGTTCTTAAAGGGACCAAAAGTCATTGGAAAAATGAAATAATTGTAAATAAAATGTTAATTTCTAATATTGG
>JAODAL010077815.1:0-13134 GCA_025379985.1 Phyllomedusa bahiana
TTCATGATCTATGCCAGGGTTTTGCAACTCGGCTCCCACTTTTGGGAAAAGACAACTCCCACATGCATTAATATAATTATATCAGTGGGCCATGATGGGGGATGTGTTTCCCAACAGCGAGAGCCACGCTGCAGACTCCTATCTCCCAAACAGGGGTGCCACCATCATCAAAACCTTTTCCCGGGGCCCCATAGAGCCTAATTAAATGGGGCCCCCACCCATTACTAGTTCCTATTGTTTAACATATCACTGGGCCCCTTTTTGATTAGGGCCCCTGACCCGGGTACTGCCCTATTGGGACTGGTAAGCAAAGAATGAATGGTCATAATAATGTGACTTTTACGGTGTATTATAAAGCATAGTAGGGACCGCAGCATATTAAGCCTTGCTTAGACAGGGGGTGGGTTTCAGACTACCTCAGCCCCCAAAGACAATGCATTTACCCAGCACTGTCACCACGACCCCTTTTAAGGGGTCAAAACTTCCCCTGGTTTTTGGGGCACGGGGGCTGTCCCGGTCCCGGGAGCGGAGGGACAGCCCGCCCCTACCCGTGGGGTTTCGGGGGCACCGACCTCGGGCCACCCCCCTTTCCTGGGCTTTCGGGGGGAAAATCACCTCGGCACTCCCCCTTTAAAACCGTGGGGTTTCGGGGGGGACCCAACCCGGGAGTCAGCCCCTTTCCTTTGGGGTTTGGGGAAAATCTACCCCACCACCCTTACCCTTTGGGGTTTCGGGGGCACCCTACCTCACAGTCAGCCCTTACCTGTGGGGGTTTCGGGGGGGACCCTACCTCGGGGGCCGCCCTTACCTGTGGCGTTTCGGGGGCACCGGGGCCCTCGGCAGTCAGCCCCTTTCCTGTGGGGTTTCGGGGGCAACCGGGCCTCGGGGAGTCGTCCTTACCTGTGGCTTTCGGGGGGACCGGACCTCGGGCGGCCACCCTTACCTGTGGCGTTTTTGGGGGCACCCTACCTCGACCGTCACCCTTACCTGTGGCGTTTCGGGGGGCACCCTACCTCACAGTCTGCCCCTTACCCGTGGCGTTTCGGGGGGCCCCCACTCAGCAGTAGCCCTTTTCCTGTGGCGTTTCGGGGGCCCCTACCCGGCGGGGCGCCCTTAAACCCGTGGCTTTCGGGGGGACCCCACCCGGCGGCCCGCCCTTACCTTGGGGGTTTCGGGGGGACCGGGCCTCGGCGGGCAGCCTTACCTGTGGTGTTTCGGGGGACCCTCCTCGGCGGTCAGCCCTTACCTTGGCGTTTCGGGGGCACCCTACCCGGCGGCAGCCCAAACCTGTGGCGTTTCGGGGGCACCCCACCTGGGGGCCGCCCTTACCTGTGGCTTTCGGGGGGGACCGGCCCGGCGCAGCCCTTACCTGTGGTGTTTCGGGGGGCACCCTACCCGGGGGTCGCCCAAATGTGGGTTTCGGGGCACCCTACCTCGGGGGCAGCCCTTTTCCTTGGGGTTTCGGGGGGCCCTACCTCGGCGGTCACCCCTTTCCTTGGCGTTTGGGGGCAACCCCAACCCCCAGTCACCCCCTACCTGGGCTTTCGGGGGGACCTACCTCAGAGTCGCCCTTCCTGTGGCGTTTTTGGGGGGACCCTACCTCGGCGGGGCAGCCTTCCTGTGGGCTTTCGGGGCACCCTACCCCGCAGTCACCCTTACCTGTGGCTTTGGGGCACCCCACCTCACAGCACCCTTTCCGTGGGCGTTTCGGGGGCACCCTACCTCGGGGGCCCAGCCCCCTTCCCGTGGCTTCCGGGGGCACCCTACCTCGGCAATTTGCCCCCCCTGTGCGTTTCCCGGGGGGACCCAACCCTTTTTAGTCAAACCCCACGTGGGTTTCGGGCAAACCCCCACCTCGGGGAGTTGCCCTTACCCTTGGGGTTCCGGGGGCACCCACCCGGAGTCGGCCCTTTTTCCCGTGGGTTTGGGGGGACCCACCCCTTTGCAGTCGGCCCTTACCTGTTGGGATTTCGGGGGGCACCCTACCCCCGGTCACCCTTACCTGTGGTGTTTCGGGGGCACCCACCTCGGCGGTCAGCCCTTACCTGTGGCTTTTGGGGGCACCCTACCCGGCGGTCAGCCCTTACTGTGGGGTTTCGGGGAACCCTACCACGGCTTCCAGCCTTACCTGGTGGCGTTTCGGGGGCACCCTACCTCATGCAGTCAGCCCCCCTTACCTGTGGCTTTTCGGGGCACCCTACCTTCATCAAAGTCAAGCCCCTTTACCTGTGGCGTTTTCGGGGCACCCTACCCTCGGCGTCAAGCCCTTACCTGTGGCGTTTCCGGGGGCACCCTACCTCAGCAGTCAGTCCCTTACCGTGGCGTTTCGGGGGCACCCTACCTCAGCAGTCAGCCCTTACCTGTGGCGTTTCGGGGGCACCCTACCTCGGCGGTCAGCCCTTACCTGTGGCGTTCCCGGGGTGCACCCTACCTCGCATCTGCCCTTACCTGTGGCGTGTTCACAGGGCACCCGTACCTTGTTATCAGCCCTATACCTGTTGCGTTATTCGGGGGCACCCTACCTCGGCATCCTGCCCAATACCTGTGGCCGTTCCGGGGGCAACCACCTCTGTCAGTTCGGCCCATACCTTGGCGATGACGGGGGCAACCCTACCTTCGGCAGTTCGGCCCCTTAGACTGTGGCATGTTCGGCGGGCACCCTTCCTCCAAACCTCCGCGGTCAGCCCTAACCAGTGGCGTTTCTGTAGGGGGCACCCTACCACGGCGGTCAGACCATACCTGTGGCGGTTTTTCTGGGCGTCACCACCTCGGCACTCAGCCCTTACTTTTGACATTCAGGGTGCACCCTACCTCGGCGGTCAGCCCTTACCTGTGCTTTCGGGGCACCCTAAACCTTGGCGGTCAGCCCTTACCTGTGGCGTTTCGGGGACCCCTAACCCTCGGCGCGGTTCAGCACCTACCTGTGGAGCGTTACGGGGGCACCCTAACCTTGGGGGTCACCCCTTACTGTGGCGTTTCGGGGCACCCTACCTTCGGCGGGTCAGCCCTTCACCTGTGCGTTACGGGTCACCTACCTTGGCGGTCAGCCCTTTACCGGTGGCGTTTCGGGCACCGACCTCGGCCGTCGGTCACCCCCGCCGGTTTTCTTTCCATACACCGCGATAGCGTAGTTTTTCCTCCAGAAAACAATTCCTCCGTGGGGCTCTGAGGAGACAGAGAGATCGGTGGTTAAAGGTCAGTTCTATTTGCCAATATAGTTTACGGATTTCCTCTCCGAGGTGGGAGCGATGATTAACTTCCTTCTGGCAGAGACTTGAGCCGGGCAAGAGATTTACATTAAAGATGGAGAAGAGAGGACGCGCCAGCTTGTGTCATCTGCTGCTGATGAAACCGTCTGGCGCGGGGACTCGTTACTTACAATAATTTACTGGTTAATTACCGGGCAGGTGCCACCATCACATCCAAGGCAGGGAGTAGCCGGAGCGCAAAACCGGCACGCACATACGGGGGTTATTCCCACCTGGCAATGTAAACTCTCCAATGCCACAGCCCCTGTGGCCCATCCCCCCCCTGAGAAAAAAACCATCGCTCGCATAAAACGCGTGAGCGCCACGTGGACAGGGCAGACGCCAGATCCCCGTCAAGCTGTTTCCTGCCATTTGGAGGCATATTATATAGAGTTACAGGAGACGGCCTCTCTAATCCCAAAATATCAAACTGAGTTATACAAAAGGCAAGTTCTCAGTGGACTGATCTCCTGAAATACTCTGCGGCACTGTGGATTTCCTATCTCCAAGGATAATTCAACAGTCCCTCTGCTCTCCTCTGTCTGTCACATCTCGTTGTCCCTTCCCTCCACTCAACTATATTAGTGATAAGGTCATTGTACAAGATTAGCATACTGCTCTGCTGAAATACTCTGTGCTGCTGGGGACTTCTTCTCTAGGCAATCTTTTTTCCCCCCTTCTACTCCTCTGCTCTCCTACCTGGTAACATTTAACATTATCTTCACTGACATCAAGATTATTTAGAGATCAAGGTCAATTGTACAAAGACATTTAGTCAATACTGCTCTGCTGAACACTCGTGTTCCTGCAGTGGGATCTTGCTCTTTAGGCAATTTTCTCAGTCTATGTCCCAGCCTCACCTACCTGGTAACATTTAATCCTTATCCTTCACTGACATCAATAATATTTTGAATCAGTCATTGTACAAGATTAGCATACTGCTCTCCGGGCATCCTGAAACACACTGTGCTGCGGGAACTTCGTATCTCCTAGATATTTCTCAGTCTACGTCCTCTGCTCTCCTACCTGGTAACATGTATCATTATCTTCACTGACCTCAAGATATCAGTGATCAGGTCATTGCATAAGATTAGCATACTGCTCTCCTGAAACACTCTGTGCTGCTGGGGACTTCTTCTCCTAGGATATTCTCAGTCTACGTCCTCTGCTCTCCTACCTGGTAACATGTATCATTATCTTCACTGACATCAAGATATTAGTGATCAGGTCATTGCACAAGATTAGCATACTGCTGTCCTGAAATACTTTGTGCTGCTGGGGTGTCTTCTCCGAGGTCATTTTCAGTCTATGTCCTTGAGCTCCTCCTCCCATGTCACAAACTGCATTATCTTCACTTACATCATCATATTAGTGATCAGTCATTGCACAGATTAGCATACTGCTCTCCTGAAAAACTCTGTTCTGAAGGGTTACCGTCCTTCCTTCATAGGTAATTTTTTCTTTAGTCTATGACCTTCTCATCTCCTACCTGGAAACATGCATTACTATCTTCGCATAGTAAGGACCACACTGTAGAAAAAGTAATTTAGGGCCTCGACCTCACATCCACAGGTTAGGAAAGGACAAGAGTGACATGGAAATCACTAACAAGGGGTTTTCAAATAGCAACGAAAAGGGGTTAAAATTTTGACCGCGTTATCACGTTAGCAGCGCGCTTCATCAGGATGTTGACTCATCCGGCGTGAAGCCTGTTACATATAAACAAATATTGACAATTATGTGAGGATCACAAGTCTCACGAGGATTGGACCTAGACATCCATCAATCAGAATAATCCTTAAAGGAGGTTTCTCTCCATTCCACAATGTGGCAGCCATTATATACTGATTGCTAAGCAGACTTGTGAAATGGAGGGGGGGGGGGGGGCCCCCCCCCCCCCCCGTTGTTTCTCCACCAAGCAGAGGCGTATCTTCGCGACTCATGGCAGACCATGTCCCACACCTTGTGACACATGGAGGATATCATTATCTGTGTGACTGGGGAAGGAGAGGTTCTCAGCTGTCATTGAAGTGAGAAAACTAAGAGTAACACCAATAGTCGTAAATTCTACATTTCTCGCTCTCATCTACAAACTTTGTAATTAGATATTGCGGCATTTGACACTCAGACACTGGCAAAGATGGGGATATTTTTTCTCTGTCCCCTTTCACTCATACAGTGATATGTCCTGCAGATTATTACACCTCTGACCCTCTACAGAATCTGCAGAACAAACTATAACGATTTATCTGTTATCACAAAATCAGAAAAAAAGTAACCTCTTAGATATAGCCTGCCCACCCTGCTGGACAAAAAAACTCGACCTGGAAAACCAAATACTTTACACGTTCACAAAACACAGGAGTTTATCTTCCCTGCCGGTCAAAAAGGCAGCAGGAACAATTGCCTCTTTATTGCCGCATTGTATTACAGGCCATTTTTTCTGGCTGCCTTTTTTTTTGCTTCACTCCAAGTCGTGGCAATTTTAATGTCTGCAAAATCAAGCCGTGGCTGTAACTCCGCCCCCAAAAGGGATGGAAAAAAATTTTTACTATTTACATGGAATCTTGTAGCCCTTTTTACGGTTTTGAGTTGGTAAATTTCCCCTCGCTTTTTTCCCCAAAAAAATACTTTTGTTTATGAATTGGGCCCAAAATCCATTTTGTAGGTTTTTTGGGACAAATAAAGTTATCTCATTTTTTGCTGCTTAAAACCTTTTTTTTTTTTTTTTAAAGATTTTCCCTTTTAATAAATTTATCTCATTTTTGTCGCAAAAAAATTAAACTTTTTTTAGAGATTTTGGTGCAAAATATTTTTTTTTTTAAAGTTTTTTTTGGTGCTAAAACCCATTTTTTTTATGGATTTTGTGCAAAAAAAATTATCTCGTTTTTTTGGCGCTAAAAATCCGGCTTTATGGGATGTTGGCGCAAAAAAAATCATCTCCAAAATCTGAAAAAAAAAAAAAAGGGTTTTTTAGCGACAAAACGAATAACTTTTTAGTGCCAAAATGTAAAAAATTGGGGATTTTAGCTCCTAACCCATAAAAAAAAAGCGCATTTTGCCAAACAAAAGTGGAAAAATTTGATTAGCGTTGAAACCGGGTCCCTAGGGCCTAAAGGAGTTTTTAGAATTGATTCTCGTGATTGCTAACAATGTTACAGCTCTCGTGTTTATTATCTGAGAGGCCCCTTGTTACCTTTTTCCCTATTTGGTATGGATTAACATTTGTTCATTTTTATAATTTTACTTCTCCTTCAATGGGTTAAAGGTTTAATTGAAAATGGGCTCGGGCCAAATCCCGGGATACGGTCACTGAGAGACCTTTGAAGGAAGGAGGACAAAGTAATAGTAGTCTTTTTTTCCGTGTATAATGCCCTAATTTATGAAAAAGGTTTTTGGCGTTTAAAAGGCGTCAAAAGTTCCCCCCCCCCGCCTGTGATTTGGGCATTATGGAACTTAGCCATTATAATGCCCAAACATGTATAAAGGCTTAGATAGGTTTGAAATAAGAGAAGTATTAGAATAACATTTTAGGTGAAATATGGAATGACCTGTTTGGGGACCACGGGCCCCAGCAAACCCTTGTTCCGGCTCTCTTTATGTAGAATAAAGGCGAGAGCCAGAAAAAATCTTTCAAATTTAATTTAGTAAAAATTTTAAGAAAAAAATCTGAACATCATCATCAATGGGGTTTTTTTAAATTTTAAAATTGTTTTAGATTTTCTATTAATTTTAATACATTTTTTTGGAGATATTTTTCATATTTTTGGGATATTCTATATTTTATATTAATTTATATGATCATATTTTTCATTAAATTTAAATAATTAATTTTTTTGCAGTTTGATAATGATCAGAAATCCCTTTTTATTATTGCACTGGTGGAAGTTGAGAAATATTGGACATTTTTGCCCCTTACAGCAAATCTATCTCCACTGCGACTCCTCAGGCTCAGGCAGATCACACTGACATAGGTCTGCCTGTCCGAGCACACTGACATAGGTCTGCCTGTCCGAGCACACTGACATAGGTCTGCCTGTCCGAGCAGTAACGCGCCGAGTTTTACCGAACCACATTCATATATGTGTCTAATATTACGAGTGTGGAGCGACGACCCCAGAACACTCATGTCGGCGCATTAGAAAGTGTTATGAACAATGCGCCCAACACATTCATTGGGTGCATTAGACGTCGTAGCCGCTCACTTAGGCGCATTGTACACCAGAAAAAGGGTGAAAAAACCCGATCATACAGGTCTCCCTAAATGTCAATCATGTGTTTAAATGTAATGGTCTATCCCGGCTGATCCACCTCCCGATGAAGCGCTGGTGTTGGTGTGAAACGCGTCAAATTTGAACCCCTTTTCTTGTTAAGATGAACACACCTCTCTTCTAAAATACTCTGTGCTGCTGTGGGCCCTGGTTCTTCACAGTATATCGCCCAGTCTATGGCTGCCACAAGATCTGTATATTTCTCTACTTCTTAGGTAAAGGGTATAAAAAAAGAGAGGTGGCGCTCTTCTGTGAAAGTACGTCCAATACAATAAGCAATATATAAAAATACAAATAGCGGTGCTCACCCTGATGGTGTTGTGCGATTATGGTAGCGGCACAACACTCATGATGACATTGGTGGCTGAATCTGAGCCTCGGAAACAGCGGCCGCGTAGTCCTACTCCTCCGGAGCCAAAAAAGGCGACAGGCACGAAACGCGTTCTGCACGTTACTCTGCAATATTGGGGCTCATACCTTAATATTTTAATGGGATAAAATTTATATTTTTATCCTACGTCTATCTCCACGAGGATTATTACCAAGAAACGAGCGCCGGTGCCTTGGTTTTTGTTGCTATTTTCTCTACTTCTTAGGACACTCTGAACGCCGACCTCTATCGAGACCACCCCTTCCTTTACATTTATACGGTCCTGACACTTTCTGTAGCGCTGCACAGAGATCATCACTTGCATTGTTCCCTGTACCCAATCTAAAAATCCAAACGACTTATTATTCTGGAGTGCGGAAGGGAGCACTCAAACGCATGGGTGTTAAAGCAAAATGAGACAATAAATAAATAAATACCGCCATACAGTGCATAGTTATAGGCGCCGCTTGCTATATGCTCACATACTGTAACAGTTCCATACAGTTGCCTAAATAGCAGTGCCATACTGCGCTGTTACCATAATGCATTGCAAATGTTAGAGCGCTGCACATATAGTAATGCTGCGTAATATATTAGTAAAATCGCCAAACAGTGGGTAATTATAGGCATCACATGTGTAGTACCCACATAACAGTTCCATACAGTTGTCTAAATAGCATGCTATACTGAGCTGCTATACCATCAAATGGAAATCTGATGCCCTGTATGTTGTCCATATAGTAATGATGCACAATATCTTAGTAAATACCACCATAGAGCGAGTACTTACATGTGCCATATAGTACACGTCCATGAAATTGGCTAAATAATAGTGCTATACTCAGCTGCTACCTGCATACATTGCAAATGTAATAGAGTCTGTATAGTAATGCTGCACAATGCCTTAGTATTAAATACCGCAATACAGTGGCTAATTATAAGAGCCCTACAGCACAGTGCCCACTTTTATAATATTGCTTAAATAGCAGTGCTATACTGTGCTGCCATCATGCATTGCAGAAGTAATGCACTGTACAGTATCTATATAGTAATGCTGCCACATACTATAGTGTCCACATAACAGTACCATAAAGTTTCCTTGATAGCAGTCGTATATGGTGCAGCTGCAATTATACATTGCAGAAGTAATACAGGGTACTGTGTCTAGCAATGTTGCACAATACATAAGTAAATTCTGCCCCCAAAAGTAAGTAATTTTTTAAGCGCTTTTACCGTGCAGGGCCCACAAAGGGACTTCCATAAGTTTGTCCCACAGAGCGTGCTATACGTGGGTGCTTTCAATTATACATTGCAGAAGTAATCAGGGTACTGTGGTAACCCTTTTTGCAACCCAAAAAATAAATACCGGGCCCTACAGTTAAGGGAATTTAAAAACGCAATACAGTGCAAAGGGGCCCCAATAAACACTTTCCATACAGTTTTCTTTCAAGGCATTTCTAAACTGGCTTTCTTTCAATTAAAAAATTCCAGAAGTAAAAAAACCCGTACCCTTTTCTGCACAATACCATAGAAAAAAAACCGGGCCCTATAGTACTCAAAATAAAACCGCCAAACAAAACACAAAACCTATGAAAATTTTAAGGGGGGCTGAAATTCCTTTTAACCGTGCGGTTGTTTAAAAATTTTACTATCTATTTTTCTGAAAGCAGATAATTTTTTGCCCCCCCCCCCCCTCCCCCCCCGGTCCCCAACACACAGGGGCCCCAACTTTTGGGACGGGCGTTGCTTTCCCTTTTAAGGAGCTCATCTTGGGGGCAAACGCCCGTCACCGTCCCAAACTTTCCCCTCCCATCTCATTAAAAACGCCGGCCCCGACGGTTGCCAAAAAAGGGGGTTATTTTGGGGACAGGTGATCCCCTACAGGGGGCCTTTTAAAAGCCTTTGTTTTCCCGAGGCAATTAAGGGGGAGAGCGGCCGGTGGCCCCGGGGCCCGGGCGTGATGGAGAAAAAATCAATTTGATGCTGAATTTCGTTTTGACAGGGGGAGAAACCCGGGAAAGCAAAAGGGGGCGTTTTCACATAGGACGGGGAGACACGGTTCCCCCAGATTTGGCGGCATTTACGGCAGCTTCATGCGAAAAGTTTTTAGTTCAATTTCCCCAGTAACAAATGTTTAAAAACTGTAATGTAAGTAATCAAAACCTATCCTGTGGATAGTGCTGCGGCGTGAAAAAAATCCTATCCTGTGTGAAACTGCCCGCTTTTAGCTTTGTATCAAAACCTATCCTGTTTGATTTCTGCCGGGTGAGCTGTGTATCTTTAAACCTAACCTGTGTTAAACTGTCTGCCCGAGCTGTGGGTCTAATCCCCCAAAAACCTTTTTGATACTTTCTCTAGGGTGTGATCTTAAACCAACCGGGGATACTGTCTGCTTTAGCCCGTTGGGCTAATCCTAATTTCCCTTTTTTATACTGTCTGCTGAGCCGTGGGATCTAATCCTAACCGTTTGACACGTCTTTCTTAGCCATGTATTTAAATTCCCCTCCTGCGTGAAACAGCTGCGAGCTGTTTAAAACCAAACCCCATCTTGCGGATAAAAGTCTGGCCTGAGCTTTGTATCAAAACCAAAACCGCGTGAAACTGTCTTTCTGACGGTATCTAAACCCCCATCCTGCCCGGGTACCGTCTGTTTGAGCCCCGGGATCCCAATTTCCATCCATTTTTATACTGTCTGCAGAGCTGTGGATCTAATCCTAACCTGTGTGAACCCGCTGCGAGCTGCTGTAACTAAACATAACCTGGGGTGATACTGTCTGCTGAGCTTTTGTAACAAAAACCTATCCTGTTTATTTCTGGGCTGCCCGAGCTTGTATCCAAAACCTATCCTGGTGAAAGTTTTGCTGGGGCCCGTGTAACAAAAAATACCTGTGTGATACCCGTCATCTTGAGCTGTGTAACTAAACCCAAACCTGGGGGATACTGTCGCCCGACTGTGTTTTAACCTATCCTTTTGAATTTCGTCCCCGCTGAGCCGTGAACAAAACCTATCCTTTGTGATACTGTCCGAGCTGGTTTTCTAAAACCAATTTCCCTTTTTGATAAATGTCTGCTGAGCTTGTATCTAATCCTAACCTGTGTGATACTGTCTGCTGAGCTGTGTAACTAATCCCCCTCCTTTGGAAAACAGTTTGCTGAACCTTGGGATCTAATCCTTCCCCCGTGTGATTCGTCCGCTGAGGCCTTGGGCTAAAAAATCTCCTTTTGGAAAAACCCCGCCCGAGCGCGTATCTAATCCAAACCTGTGTGATACTGTCTGCTAGCTGTTGGGATCTAATCCTAACCTGCGTGAAAACCCGTCTGCTGATCGTGTATTCCCAATCCTATCCTGTGTGATACTGTCGCTGAGCCCTTTTATCTAATCCTATCCGTGTGATAACCCGTCTGCGACCGTGTATCTAATTTCCCAACCGTGTGAAAAAGGGCTGCTGAGCTGTGGATCAAAACCTATTTCCCGTTGTTTCTGTCCCCGCTGAGCTTTGTAACTAATCCTATCCTGTGTGATACGTCTGCCGAGCTTTGTATCTGATCCAACCTTTTGTGATACTGTCGCTGAGCGTTTAAACTAATCCCATCCGTGTTATACCCGCTGCTGACCCGCTACTAATCCAAAACCTGGTGATACTGCCTGCTTAGGGCCCTGTTCTAACCTACCTGGTGACACAGTCCCGCTTAGCTGTGTATTTTTAAACCCCACCTGTTTGATACTGCCCCGCAGCCGTGAAACCCAATCCTATCCTGGGGTGACACAGTCTTCCTTTAGCTGTTTTATCTAATCCTATCCCCGTAGAAACTTGGGTGCTGACCGTGTAACCCAATCCTAAACCTTTTTTGGGACACAGTCCCGCAGCCGTGTAACTAATCCAATCCTGTGGATACCGCCTGCCCGAGGGCCCCCGTATCAAAACCAATCCTGTGTTAATGCCTGCTGAGCCTTTTAAACCCAATCCAATCCGTGTGATACTGCCTGCCCGGGGTATTAAACCTTTTGTTTGTTTCGCCCTGTGAGGGTGTTTATTTAAACCAAACCTGTGTGATACGCGCCTTGATGTTTCATCACACTTTACCTGGCACTTCTTTTTCATTTTCGGCTTGCTCTTTTTTGATTGCCCTGGCGGTTTTCCCCCCCGAAAAAAAAAAGGTCCTAGCAGGGCACCCTCTCTGCACCCCCTCCTCACACTGGTTGGGGCAGCCGCCCCACGCCCCCCACACCTGCCACTTCCCAACCCTGCAAGGAAAGAAAAACTACCATTACCCCGACGAAAATCAGGGCCCCCCAGCTTTTGCGCCCCCGAGCGGCAATCACAATGTATCTATTTTATCCATCACCGGTCATAGGAATCCCCCCGAAGGAGGATATAAAGATATACAAAGCTGAGACATTTCACTCCAGTCACATCCGAACGCAATACACACGCCAATCATGCACAGGGCTGGCAATTCTTACATTTAAAATAGGGATCCTCATAAAGGGGGTTTTAAAGATATACAAAGCTGAGCAAAAAGTACACATTCTACCCATCACATCCAAAGCTGAAGCACATTATTTTGACATGTACAGTGCAATCGCTGCATATTCTTAATCATAGTGAAGACCTCATAAAGGGGGATATAATGTATTAGCAAAGCTGAGACATTGTAACATTACTCCAGCCCTTCAAAGCTGCAATACCATTACAGCACATGTCAATTTCATCTCGCAATTCTAACATCATAATGAAAGGACCTCATAATGATGATAAAAGCATAACAAAACGATAATGAAGGATATAAAGTATTAGCAAAGCTTTGACACATACACTCCGTCCATCCAAAACAGCAATACACATCACCACATACAGCTCTGCACATGATCTGTTCTATTCTATACATCTAAGTGACAGGGAAATTTCCCCTTAAAGTAAAAAGAACATAGTATTCCAGACATATCCATTTCCAATTTTTCATATCAACCATATCACATTTTTCTCCGTCCATCCAAAGCTCAATACACATCACCACATCATGTCATTTTTTTCTGTGCTGCGTATACAAATTTTAAATGAGGGGAATCCCCAAAAATGGGAAAAAAAAAGTATATAGCTAACCATGACATACCCTTGCCGCTTATCATTGGGGCAAACCCCATCACATTTACTCCCAAACATTTAAAGCTCAATACCATCACCACAATTTCAGCACATGTACGGTATCTGTTTGTATTTGTACATTATTGAGGAATTTCCCC